>SRMA01027565.1:0-14864 GCA_007224835.1 Danionella cerebrum | reverse complement strand
AATTTTAGCTTTGAGATTTGAACTCTTTTTTTATTTTTACCAAAACAAAGGTCCTACTGAGATTTGAAATTGGATCACTGGATTCAGAGTCCAGAGTGCTAACCATTACACCATACAACCAGACAACTCCTACTTAGGTTAATAAGTATTTTGTCTATCTAAAATAAGTTTTAACCGGCAAAACAATAAACCTCTTTTTTGGTTAGCAGAAAAAAAAGGTCCTACCAAGATTTGAACTCGGATCGCTGGATTCAGAGTCCAGAGTGCTAACCATTACACCATACAACCAGACAACTCTTACTTAGGTCAATAAGTATTTTGTCTATCTAAAATCAGCTTTAACCGGCAAAACAATAAACCTCTTTAATGGTTAGCAGAAAAAAAAGGTCCTACCGAGATTTGAACTCGGATCGCTGGATTCAGAGTCCAGAGTGCTAACCATTAAAATATAGAACCTGATAAATCTTAACACAGATACTAAGTTCTTTGTCTATCTACAAACAGTTAAAACAAGGAAAACATGAAATCTTTTTTATTTTTACCAAAATAAATGTCCTACCGAGATTTGAACTCAGATTGCTGGATTCAGAGTCCAGCATGCTAACCATCACACCATAGAACCTGATAAATCTTTGCACAGTTACTAAGTTGTTTGTCTATCTCAAACCAGTGGAAAAGGGTAAAACATTAAATCTTTTTTATTTTTACCAAAACAAAGGTCCTACTAAAATTTGAACTCAGATCACTGGATTCAGAGTCCAGAGTGCTAACCTTTACACCATAAAACCAGATAAATCTTGGCACTGTTACTAAGTTTTTTTGTCTCTAAACAGTTAAAACAAGGAAAACATTAAATCTTTTTTATTTTTACCAAAACAAAGGTCCTTCCGAGATTTGAACTTGGATCACTGGATTCAGAGTCCAGAGTGCTAACCATTACACCATACAACCAGACATCTCTTACTTAGGTCAATAATTATTTTGTGTATCTAAAATCAGTTTTAACTGGCAAAACAATAAACCTCTTTAATGGTTAGCAGAAAAAAAGGTCCTACCGAGATTTGAACTCGGATTGCTGGATTCAGAGTCCAGAGTGCTAACCATTACACCATAGAACCTGATAAATCTTAGCACAGTTACTAAGTTCTTTGTCTATCTACAAACAGTTAAAACAAGAAAAATATGAAATCTTTTTTTGTTTACCAAAATAAATGTCCTTCCGAGATTTGAACTCAGATTGCTGATTGTATTTTAGTTAATAAGTATTTTGTCTTATTATATATATTTTTTTTTAAATGGTCCTACCGAAATTTGAACTCGAATCCATGGATTCAGAATCCAGAGAGCTAACGCTTACACCATAGTACCTGCTAAATTTTAGCTTTGAGATTTGAACCCTTTTTTTTATTTTTACCAAAACAAAGGTCCTACTGATATTTGAACTCGGATCACTTGATATAGAGTCCAGAGGGCTAACCATTACACCATAGAACCTGACAAATCTTGGCACAGTTACTAAGTTTTTTTTGTCTCCAAACAGTTAGAAAAAGGAAAACATGAACTCTTTTTTCTTTTTACCAAAATAAAGGTCCTACCAAGATTTGAACTCAGATTGCTGATTGTATTTTAGTTAATAAGTATTTTGTCTATCTAAAATCAGTTTTAACCGGCAAAACAATAAACCTCTTTAATGGTTAGCAGAAAAAAAAGGTCCTACCAAGATTTGAACTCGGATCGCTGGATTCAGAGTCCAGAGTGCTAACCATTACACCATAGAACCTGATAAATTTTAGCACAGTTACTAAGTTCTTTGTCTATCTACAAACAGTTAAAACAAGGAAAACATGAAATCTTTTTTATTTTTACCAAAAAAAAGGTCCTACCGAGATTTGAACTCAGACTGCTGGACTCAGAGTCCAGCATGCTAACCTTTACACCATAGAACCTGATAAATCTTCGCACAGTTACTAAGTTGTTTGTCTATCTCAAACCAGTGGAAAAGGGTAAAACATTAAATCTTTTTTTTTTTTTTCTTAAACAAAGGACCTACCGAAATTGAACTCGGATCACTGGATTCAGAGTCCAGAGAGCTAACCCTTACACCATAGAACCTAATAAATCTTAGCAAATCAGTTTTAACCGGCAAAACAATAAACCTCTTTAATGGTTAGCAGAAAAAAAGGTCCTGCCGAGATTTGAACTTGGATCACTTGATTCAGAGTCCAGAGTGCTAACCATTACAACAAAGAACCTGATAAATCTTAGCAAAGTTACTAAGTTCTTTGTCTATCTAAAACCAGTTGAAAAGGGTAAAACATGAAATCTTTTTAATTTTTACAAAAACAAAGGTCCAACCGAGATTTGAACTCGGATCACTGGATTCAGAGTACAGAGTGCTAACCATTACACCACGCACCCAGACATTTCTTACTTTAGTTAATAAGTGTTTTGTCTATCTAAAATCAGTTTTAACCGGTAAACCAATAAACCTCTTTAATGGTTAGCAGAAAAAAAAGGTCCTTCCGAGATTTGAACTCGGAACACTGGATTCAAAGTGCAGAGTGCTAACCATTACACAACAGAACCACACGTTTCTTATCTGAGATTCTAAGTTTTTTGTCTATCTCTAACCAGTTGAAACAAGGAAAACATGAAATATTTTTTTTTTTTAACAAAAAAAAATGGTCCTACCGAGATTTGAACTTGGATTGCTGGATTCAAAGACCAGAGTGCTAACCATTACACCATATAACCAGACATTTAGTATTTGAGATAATACGTCCTATGTCTATCTTCAACCAGTTTTAGCCAGCAAAACACTGATTTTTTTTTTTATTGTTAGCAGAAAAAAAGGTCCTACCGAGATTCGAACTCAGTTCGCTGGATTCAGAGTCCAGAGTGCTAACCATTACACCATAGAACCTGATAAATGTTGGCACAGTTACTAAGTTCTTTGTCTATCTACAAACAGTTAAAACAAGGAAAACAGGAAATCTTTTTTAAATTTTACCAAAACAAAGGTCCTACCAAGATTAGAACTTGGATCACTGGATCCAGAGTCCAGAGTGCTAACCATTACACCATACAACCAGACAATTCTTTCTTAGGTTAATAAGTATTTTGTCTATCTGAAATCAGTTTTAACCGGCAAAACAATAAACCTCTTTAATGGTTAGCAGAAAAAAAAGGTCCTACCGGGATTTGAACTTGGATCGCTGGATTCAGAGTCCAAAGTGCTAACCATTACACCATACAACCAGATAAATCTTGGCACAGTTACGAATTTTTTTGTCTCTAAACAGTTAAAACAAGGAAAACATGAATTTTTTTTTCTTTTTACCAAAAAAAAGGTCCTACCGAGATTTGAACTCGGATTGCTGGATTCAGTCTAGCGTGCTAACCATTACACCACGCAACCAGACAACTCTTACTTTAGTTAATAAGTGTTTTGTCTATCTAAAATCAGTTTTAACCGGTAAACCAATAAACCTCTTTAATGGTTAGCAGAAAGAAAAGGTCCTACCGAGATTTGAACTCAGATCGCTGGATTCAAAGTCCAGAGTGCAAACCATTACACCATAGAACCAGACATTTAATATTTGAGATAATACGTCCTATGTCTATCTTCAATCAGTTTTAGCCAGCAAAACACTGAATTTTTTTATTGTTAGCAGAAAAAAGGTCCTACCAAGATATGAACTCAGTTCGCTAGATTCAGAGTCCAGAGTGCTAACAATTACACCATAGAACCTGATAAATCTTAGCACAGTTACTAAGTTCTTTGTCTATCTACAAACAGTTAAAACAAGGAAACATGAAAACTTTTTTATTTTTACCAAAAAAATGTCCTACTGATATTTGAACTCGGATCACTGGATATAGAGTCCAGAGGGCTAACAATTACACCATAGAACCTGACAAATCTTGGCACAGTTACTAAGTTTTTTTGTCTCCAAACAGTTAAAAAAAGGAAAACAAGGACTCTGTTTTCTTTTTAACAAAATAAAGGTCCTACCAAGATTTGAACTCAGATTGCTGATTGTATTTTAGTTAATAAGTATTTTGTCTATCTAAAATCAGTTTTAACCGGCAAAACAATAAACCTCTTTAATGGTTAGCAGAAAAAAAAGGTCCTACCGAGATTTGAACTCAGATTGCTGGATTCAGAGTCCAGCGTGCTAACCATTACACCATAGAACCTGATAAATCTTTGCACAGTTACTAAGATCTTTGTCTATCTCAAACCAGTTTAAACAAGGAAAACATGAAATATATATATATTTTTAAATGGTCCTACTGAGATTTGAACTCGAATCCATGGATTCAGAATCCAGAGAGCTAACGCTTACACCATAGTACCTGCTAAATTTTAGCTTTGAGATTTGAACTCTTTTTTTATTTTTACCAAAACAAAGGTCCTACTGAGATTTGAAATTGGATCACTGGATTCAGAGTCCAGAGTGCTAACCATTACACCATACAACCAGACAAAGCTTACTTAGGTTAATAAGTATTTTGTCTATCTAAAATAAGTTTTAACCGGCAAAACAATAAACCTCTTTTTTGGTTAGCAGAAAAAAAAGTGCTACCAAAATGGGTAAAACATTAAATCTTTTTTATTTTTACCAAAACAAAGGTCCTACTAAAATTTGAACTCAGATCACTGGATTCAGAGTCCAGAGTGCTAACCTTTACACCATAAAACCAGATAAATCTTGGCACTGTTACTAAGTTTTTTGTCTCTAAACAGTTAAAACAAGGAAAACATTAAATCTTTTTTATTTTTTTAAAACAAAGGTCCTTCCGAGATTTGAACTTGGATCACTGGATTCAGAGTCCAGAGTGCTAACCATTACACCATACAACCAGACATCTCTTACTTAGGTCAATAATTATTTTGTGTATCTAAAATCAGTTTTAACCTCTTAAGCCCTGAGGCCTATTTTCCGAAAATCCTATACTTTTACTTTTTAAGGCATTTCTCAGCTTTTACAAGGCCTAAACTGCAAATCTTGGTATCAAAATGAAGATAGGTTCTTGGTGAGTGGTGTGGATGAGTTAATTTGACAGTCAAGAACACAGGGTAAGAGTAATTGATGTTGGAATGGCCAAAAAATGAACTCCGCCTAAAAAAAACACACATGTTTCCTCCAATATCTCCTTATTTTACTTATAACGAAGCAAATAAACACAATCAATTGTAACCACTACATGTCAAGAACATCTGTAGCAAGTTTGGTGTTCATACTACAAGAAACTAATATTCTGTAAAGGTTTTGATTGAACAAAGTTCAGGCGTAATCCATGTTGGCACAGTTTGGCACAATTTGGCACAATAATTGAAATATGGAAAAAATCTTGTCCAAAGCTTCAGCTACGTTAATAGTCTTGTTTTCTTGCTTATGGGACATGATTTCAGCAAAAAAAACTCCTAAAGAAACGCTGTAAAAGGGGGGTAGAAGCTCATTTACGCCATCTTGCTGCGCTTTTGGGAACGTTTCACTCACAAACGCTTTGACGTCGAGCTTCTCCGTGTCCCTACCCCCCGACCATCTGTCCAATCCAGGAGATCTATATATCGACGGAAAGCTCTGATTCTATGGAAACCAATCAGCTCAACCATTTTGAGACTGACGGGATCGCCGACGAATCACACGACGCGCAGCGTGGAGAGACGTGCTCTTACGCAAGGGGAGTCATTCCATATTTGGTGACGTAATGACGCCACAAAGCTAAAGAAATAATCTAAAATGGCGTTTGCACGAAGCTATCGACCGGACATAACAACAAACTGACTTTTATCGCTATGGAAATAACTTTTGTTGAAAAAAACGGCAAAGGTAAGACAAGATTTACATGCTTGCTTGGTTTTCGCTGGCGTTTTTTCGTGGAACTTTCGCTCCCTGCTCTGAAATACTTCATGCAATGTTAATGAGTTGCATATCACTGGATTCAGCTGGTTGTTAGCTTTCATTTAATGTAATGGTTCGGGTGTTTCCGTTTATATTGTGGATACATATCGCACATAAACAAAAGCGTGGTCATGAATTATACTCCGGACATGTTGTTTATTTGCATGGCGTTCGAGCTGTGGTTAACGGATATGAAATTGAATTAGATACGTTTTTAGAGGAGTTTCCGCTGAACACAACAGTATTTAATATGTGTGGGTTATTCTCAAGGTTCGTGAGCTATGAGTGAAAATGTAACGCACAAGGGGGCTCGGCTTAAGGGCTTAAGAGGTTAACCGGCAAAACTATAAACCTCTTTAATGGTTAGCAGAAAAAAAGGTCCTACCGAGATTTGAACTCGGATTGCTGGATTCAGAGTCCAGAGTGCTAACCATAACACCATATAACCTTATAAATCTTGGCACAGTTACTAAGTTCTTTGTCTATCTACAAACAGTTAAAACAAGAAAAACATGAAATCTTTTTTATTTTTACCAAATTAAATGTCCTACCAAGATTTGAACTCAGATTGCTGGATTCAGAGTCCAGCGTGCTAACCATTACACCATAGAACCTGATAAATCTTCACACAGTTACTAAGATCTTTGTCTATCTCAAACCAGTTGAATTAAGGAAAACATGAAATATATATATATATATTTTTTTTTAAATGGTCCTACCGAAATTTGAACTCGAATCCATGGATTCAGAATCCAGAGAGCTAACGCTTACACCATAGTACCTGCTAAATTTTAGCTTTGAGATTTGAACCCTTTTTTTATTTTTACCAAAACAAAGGTCCTACTGATATTTGAACTCGGATCACTTGATATAGAGTCCAGAGGGCTAACCATTACACCATAGAACCTGACAAATCTTGGCACAGTTACTAAGTTTTTTTGTCTCCAAACAGTTAAAAAAAGGAAAACATGAACTCTTTTTTCTTTTTACCAAAATAAAGGTCCTACCAAGATTTGAACTCAGATTGCTGATTGTATTTTAGTTAATAAGTATTTTGTCTATCAAAAATCAGTTTTAACCGGCAAAACAATAAACCTCTTTAATGGTTAGCAGAAAAAAAAGATCCTACCGAAATTTGAACTCGGATCGCTGGATTCAGAGTCCAGAGTGCTAACCATTACACCATAGAACCTGATAAATTTTAGCACAGTTACTAAGTTCTTTGTCTATCTACAAACAGTTAAAACAAGGAAAACATGAAATCTTTTTTTAATTTTACCAAAACAAAGGTCCTACCGAGATTAGAACTTGGATCACTGGATCCAGAGTCCAGAGTGCTAACCATTACACCATACAACCAGACAATTCTTTCTTAGGTTAATAAGTATTTTGTCTATCTGAAATCAGTTTTAACCGGCAAAATAATAAACCTCTTTAATGGTTAGCAGAAAAAAAAGGTCCTACCGAGATTTGAACTCAGATCGCTGGATTCAGAGTCCAGAGTGCTAACCATTACACCATAGAACCTGATAAATTTTAGCACAGTTACTAAGTTCTTTGTCTATCTACAAACAGTTAAAACAAGGAAAACATAAAATCTTTTTTATTTTTACCAAAAAAAAAGGTCCTACCGAGATTTGAACTCAGACTGCTGGACTCAGAGTCCAGCATGCTAAACTTTACACCATAGAAACTGATAAATCTTTGCACAGTTACTAAGTTGTTTGTCTATCTCAAACCAGTGGAAAAGGGTAAAACATTAAATCTTTTTTTAGTTTTACTTAAACAAAGGACCTACCGAAATTGAACTCGGATCACTGGATTCAGAGTCCAGAGAGCTAACCATTACACCATAGAACCTAATAAATCTTAGCAAATCAGTTTTAACCGGCAAAACAATAAACCTCTTTAATGGTTAGCAGAAAAAAAGGTCCTGCCGAGATTTGAACTCGGATCACTTGATTCAGAGTCCAGAGTGCTAACCATTACACCAAAGAACCTGATAAATCTTAGCAAAGTTACTAAGTTCTTTGTCTATCTAAAACCAGTTGAAAAGGGTAAAACATGAAATCTTTTTAATTTTTACAAAAACAAAGGTCCAACCGAGATTTGAACTCAGATCACTGGATTCAGAGTACAGAGTGCTAACCATTACACCACGCACCCAGACATTTCTTACGTTAGTTAATAAGTGTTTTGTCTATCTAAAATCAGTTTTAACCGGTAAACCAATAAACCTCTTTAATGGTTAGCAGAAAAAAAAGGTCCTTCCGAGATTTGAACTCGGAACACGGAATTCAAAGTGCAGAGTGCTAACCATTACACAACAGAACCACACGTTTCTTATCTGAGATTCTAAGTTTTTTGTCTATCTCTAACCAGTTGAAACAAGGAAAACATGAAATATTTGTTTTTTTTTAACAAAAAAATGGTCCAACTGAGATTTGAACTCAGATCGCTGGATTCAAAGTCCAGAGTGCTAACCATTACACCATAGAACCAGCCATTTAATATTTGAGATAATACGTCCTATGTCTATCTTCAACCAGTTTTAGCCAGCAAAACACTGATTTTTTTTTTTATTGTTAGCAGAAAAAAAGGTCCTACCGAGATTCGAACTCAGTTCGCTGGATTCAGAGTCCAGCATGCTAACCTTTACACCATAGAACCTGATAAATCTTCGCACAGTTACTAAGTTGTTTGTCTATCTCAAACCAGTGGAAAATGGTAAAACATTAAATCTTTTTTATTTTTACCAAAACAAAGGTCCTACTAAAATTTGAACTCAGATCACTGGATTCAGAGTCCAGAGTGCTAACCTTTACACCATATAACCAGTTAAATCTTGGCACAGTTACTAAGTTTTTTGTCTCTAAACAGTTAAAACAAGGAAAACAAGAAATCTTTTTTATTTTCACCAAAACAAAGGTCCTACCGAGATTTGAACTTGGATCACTGGATTCAGAGTCCAGAGTGCTAACCATTACACCATACAACCAGAAATCTCTTACTTAGGTCAATAATTATTTTGTGTATCTAAAATCAGTTTTAACCGGCAAAACAATAAACCTCTTTAATGGTTAGCAGAAAAAAAAGGTCCTACCGAGATTTGAACTTGGATCGCTGGATTCAGAGTCCAGAGTGCTAACCATTACACCATAGAACCTGATAAATTTTAGCACAGTTACTAAGTTCTTTGTCTATCTACAAACAGTTAAAACAAGGAAAACATGAAATCTTTTTTATTTTTACCAAATTAAATGTCCTACCGAGATTTGAACTAAGATTGCTGGATTCAGAGTCCAGCGTGCTAACCATTACACCATAGAACCTGATAAATCTTCGCACAGTTACTAAGTTGTTTGTCTATCTCAAACCAGTGGAAAAGTGTAAAACATTAAATCTTTTTTTAGTTTTACTTAAACAAAGGACCTACCGAAATTGAACTCGGATCACTGGATTCAGAGTCCAGAGAGCTAACCCTTACACCATTGAACCTGCTAAATTTTAGCTTTGAGATTTGAACTCAGATTGCTGGATTCAGAGTCCAGCGGGCTAACCATTACACCATAGAACCTGATAAATCTTAGCAAATCAGTTTTAACCGGCAAAACAATAAACCTCTTTAATGTTTAGCAGAAAAAAAGGTCCTACCGAGATTTGAACTCGGGTCGCTGGATTCAAAGTCCAGAGTGCTAACCATTACACCATAGAAACACACACTTAATAGTCGAGATAATAATTGCTATTTCTATCTTTAACCAGTTTTCACCAGCAAAACACAATATTTTTTTATTGTTAGCAGAAGAAAATGTCCTACCTAGATTTGAACTCGGATCGCTGGATTCAGAGTCCAGAGTGCTAACCATTATACCATAGAACCTGATAAATCTTAACACAGTTTCTAAGTTCTTTGTCTATCTAAAACCAGTTGAAAAGGGTAAAACATGAAATCTTTTTTATTTTTACCAAAACAAAGGTCTTACTGAGATTTGATCTCAGATCACTGCATTCAGAGTCCAGAGTGCTAACCATTACACCATAGAACCTGATAAATATTACCACAATTACTAAGTTCTTTGTCTATCTACAAACAGTTAAAACAAGGAAAACATGAAATCTTTTTTTATTTTTACCAAAACAAAGGTCCTACTGAGATTTGAAATTGGATCACTGGATTCAGAGTCCAGAGTGCTAACCATTACACCATACAACCAGACAACTCTTACTTAGGTTAATAAGTATTTTGTCTATCTAAAATAAGTTTTAACCGGCAAAACAATAAACCTCTTTTTTGGTTAGCAGAAAAAAAAGTGCTACCAAAATGGGTTAAACATTAAATCTTTTTTATTTTTACCACAACAAAGGTCCTACTAAAATTTGAACACAGATCACTGGATTCAGAGTCCTGAGTGCTAACCTTTACACCATATAACCAGATAAGTTTTGGCACAGTTACTAAGTTTTTTGTCTCTAAACAGTTAAAACAAGGAAAACCTAAAATCTTTTTTATTTTTTACCAAAACAAAGGTCCTACTGAGATTTAAACTTGGATCACTGGATTCAGAGTCCAGAGTGCTAACCATTACACCATACAACCAGACAACTCTTACTTAGGTCAATAAGTATTTTGTATATCTAAAATCAGTTTTAACAGGCAAAACAATAAACCTCTTTAATGGTTAGCAGAAAAAAAAGGTACTACCAAGATTTGAACTCAGATCGCTGGATTCAGAGTCCAGAGTGCTAACCATTACACCATACAACCAGACAACTCTTACTTAGGTTAATAAGTATTTTGTCTATCTAAAATAAGTTTTAACCGGCAAAACAATAAACCTCTTTTTTGGTTAGCAGAAAAAAAAGTGCTACCAAAATGGGTTAAACATTAAATCTTTTTTATTTTTACCACAACAAAGGTCCTACTAAAATTTGAACTCAGATCACTGGATTCAGAGTCCAGAGTGCTAACCTTTACACCATATAACCAGATAAATTTTGGCACAGTTACTAAGTTTTTTGTCTCTTAACAGTTAAAACAAGGAAAACCTAAAATCTTTTTTATTTTTACCAAAACAAAGGTCCTACCGAGATTTAAACTTGGATCACTGGATTCAGAGTCCAGAGTGCTAACCATTACACCATACAACCAGACAACTCTTACCTCGGTCAATAAGTATTTTGTCTATCTAAAATCAGTTTTAACCGGCAAAACAATAAACCTCTTTAATGGTTAGCAGAAAAAAAAGGTCCTACCGAGATTTGAACTCGGATCGCTGGATTCAGAGTCCAGAGTGCTAACCATTACACCATACAACCAGACAACTCTTACTTAGGTCAATAAGTATTTTGTCTATCTAAATTCAGTTTTAACCGGCAAAACAATAAACCTCTTTAATGGTTAGCAGAAAAAAAAGGTCCTACCGAGATTTGAACTCGGATCGCTGGATTCAGAGTCCAGAGTGCTAACCATTACACCATAGAACCTGATAAATCTTGGCACAGATACTGAGTTCTTTGTCTATCTACAAACAGTTAAAACAAGGAAAACATGAAATCTTTTTTATTTTTACCAAAATAAATGTCCTACCGAGATTTGAACTCAGATTGCTGGATTCAGAGTCCAGCGTGCTAACCATCACACCATAGAACCTGATAAATCTTTGCACAGTTACTAAGTTGTTTGTCTATCTCAAACCAGTGGAAAAGGGTAAAACATTAAATCTTTTTTTTTTTTACCAAAACAAAGGTCCTACTAAAATTTGAACTCAGATCACTGGATTCAGAGTCCAGAGTGCTAACCTTTACACCATAAAACCAGATAAATCTTGGCACTGTTACTAAGTTTTTTGTCTCTAAACAGTTAAAACAAGGAAAACATTAAATCTTTTTTATTTTTACCAAAACAAAGGTCCTTCCGAGATTTGAACTTGGATCACTGGATTCAGAGTCCAGAGTGCTAACCATTACACCATACAACCAGACTTCTCTTACTTAGGTCAATAATTATTTTGTGTATCTAAAATCAGTTTTAACCGGCAAAACAATAAACCTCTTTAATGGTTAGCAGAAAAAAAGGTCCTACCGAGATTTGAACTCGGATTGCTGGATTCAGAGTCCAGAGTGCTAACCATTACACCATAGAACCTGATAAATCTTAGCACAGTTACTAAGTTCTTTGTCTATCTACAAATAGTTAAAACAAGGAAAACATAAAATCTTTTTTATTTTTACCAAAAAAAAAAGGTCCTACCGAGATTTGAACTCAGACTGCTGGACTCAGAGTCCAGCATGCTAACCTTTACACCATAGAACCTGATAAATCTTCGCACAGTTACTAAGTTGTTTGTCTATCTCAAACCAGTGGAAAAGGGTAAAACATTAAATCTTTTTTTAGTTTTACTTAAACAAAGGACCTACCGAAATTGAACTCGGATCACTGGATTCAGAGTCCAGAGAGCTAACCATTACACCATAGAACCTAATAAATCTTAGCAAATCAGTTTTAACCGGCAAAACAATAAACCTCTTTAATGGTTAGCAGAAAAAAAGGTCCTGCCGAGATTTGAACTTGGATCACTTGATTCAGAGTCCAGAGTGCTAACCATTACACCAAAGAACCTGATAAATCTTAGCAAAGTTACTAAGTTCTTTGTCTATCTAAAACCAGTTGAAAAGGGTAAAACATGAAATCTTTTTAATTTTTACAAAAACAAAGGTCCAACCGAGATTTGAACTCAGATCACTGGATTCAGAGTACAGAGTGCTAACCATTACACCACGCACCCAGACATTTCTTACGTTAGTTAATAAGTGTTTTGTCTATCTAAAATCAGTTTTAACCGGTAAACCAATAAACCTCTTTAATGGTTAGCAGAAAAAAAAGGTCCTTCCGAGATTTGAACTCGGAACACTGGATTCAAAGTGCAGAGTGCTAACCATTACACAACAGAACCACACGTTTCTTATCTGAGATTCTAAGTTTTTTGTCTATCTCTAACCAGTTGAAACAAGGAAAACATGAAATATTTTTTTTTTTTAACAAAAAAAATGGTCCTACCGAGATTTGAACTCGGATTGCTGGATTCAAAGACCAGAGTGCTAACCATTACACCATATAACCAGACATTTAGTATTTGAGATAATACGTCCTATGTCTATCTTCAACCAGTTTTAGCCAGCAAAACACTGATTTTTTTTTTTATTGTTAGCAGAAAAAAAGGTCCTACCGAGATTCGAACTCAGTTCGCTGGATTCAGAGTCCAGCATGCTAACCTTTACACCATAGAACCTGATAAATCTTCGCACAGTTACTAAGTTGTTTGTCTATCTCAAACCAGTGGAAAAGGGTAAAACATTAAATCTTTTTTAATTTTACCAAAACAAAGGTCCTACTAAAATTTGAACTCAGATCACTGGATTCAGAGTCCAGAGTGCTAACCTTTACACCATATAACCAGTTAAATCTTGGCACAGTTACTAAGTTTTTTGTCTCTAAACAGTTAAAACAAGGAAAACAAGAAATCTTTTTTATTTTCACCAAAACAAAGGTCCTACCGAGATTTGAACTTGGATCACTGGATTCAGAGTCCAGAGTGCTAACCATTACACCATACAACCAGAAATCTCTTACTTAGGTCAATAATTATTTTGTGTATCTAAAATCAGTTTTAACCGGCAAAACAATAAACCTCTTTAATGGTTAGCAGAAAAAAAAGTCCTACTGAGATTTGAACTCGGACCGCTGCATTCAAAGTCCAGAGTGCTAACCATTACACCATAGAACCACACACTTAATAGTTGAGATAATAAGTCCTATGTCTATCTTCAACCAGTTTTAGCCAGCAAAACACTGAATTTTTTTTATTGTTAGCAGAAAAAAGGTCCTACCGAGATATGAACTCAGTTCGCTAGATTCAGAGTCCAGAGTGCTAACAATTACACCATAGAACCTGATAAATCTTTGCACAGTTACTAAGTTCTTTGTCTATCTACAAACAGTTAAAACAAGGAAAACATTTAATCTTTTTTATTTTTACCAAAAAAAAGGTCCTACTGATATTTGAACTCGGATCACTGGATTGGGAGTCCAGAGTGCTAACCATTACACCATACAACCAGACAACTCTTACTTAGATTAATAAGTATTTTGTCTATCTAAAATGAGTTTTAACCGGCAAAACAATAAACCTCTTTAATGGTTGGCAGAAAAAAAAAGGTCCAACCGAGATTTGAACTCGGATCGCTGGATTCAGAGTCCAGAGTGCTAACCATTACACCATAGAACCTGATAAATTTTAGGACAGTTACTAAGTTCTTTGTCTATCTACAAACAGTTAAAACAAGGAAAACATGAAATCTTTTTTATTTTTACCAAAATAAAGGTCCTAACGAGATTTGAACTCAGATTGCTGGATTCAGAGTACAGAGTGCTAACCATTACACCATACAACCAGACAACTCTTACTTAGATTAATAAGTATTTTGTCTATCTAAAATGAGTTTTAACCATTAAAACAATAAACCTCTTTATTGGTTAGCAGAAAAAAATGTCCTACCGAGATTTGAACTCAGATCGCTGGATTCAGAGTCCTGAGTGCTAACCATTACACCATAGAACCTGATAAATCTCAGCACAGATACTAAGTTCTTTGTCTATCTACAAACAGTTAAAACAAGAAAAACATGAAATCTTTTTTTTTTTTTTATAATAAATGTCCTACCAAGATTTGAACTCAGATTGCTGGATTCAGAGTCCAGCGTGCTAACCATTACACCATAGAACCTGATAAATCTTTGCACAGTTACTAATTTGTTTGTCTATCTCAAACCAGTGGAAAAGGGTAAAACATTAAATCTTTTTTATTTTTACCAAAACAAAGGTCCTACTAAAATTTGAACTCAGATCACTGGATTCAGAGTCCAGAGTGCTAACCTTTACACCATAAAACC
>SRMA01027561.1:64219-79302 GCA_007224835.1 Danionella cerebrum | reverse complement strand
CCCTATCACTAACAGCATTTGATGCTTGAATATATTGTCCTTTTAGTTAAAAGAAAAACAGCCTTACTTACATGTAAATACAAATTCAAGTGTGTTTTGTGTTGATTCTAATGAAGAAAAAAACCCACTGCAAAGCATTGTGGGATATCTGAGGCCACAAAGGATGGTTGCGATGCATACTCTGAATTCAGGGGAAAGTAGGACGCATTTCAAGGGTGCATTTTAAGGACCCTTCGAGTTTTGCCGAAATGAGACGGTCTTGGAGCACCGTTGTGACGTAAGTGGCCTTAAAATGCGCACTCAGGAGGATGCACACTTCTGGATTGGGACACCGCTAATATACTCGTCATAGGTGAACCGTGGATGATAACCCACAAACAGACCACCAAGGCAATGACAAATTCAGAAAACATTGTTTCTCTTGATATAGGGCCATTTAAATTTCACTCCTAAAAAGTGAAAAGTTGAATTGTTTTAGAGTTAGAAACAAGACCGCTCGACTATTTAAATATGTGGACGATGCTTCTACAGAGTTTCTGTTTCTTTCGTCTGCTGTCTGGTAAGTTTGTTCTTGTCCTTAGCGTTTGCTTGGCGGCATCTTTTTGGTACACTCTTCGTTTTCGAGCATTTAATATATTTTCCTTGTAGAAAAGTTCAGGTTTGCTCAAAAAGTGGTTCTGTGAAAAGCTAACTTCAGCTCGACTTACTGGTGAAGTTCTACATTATTAACTAGCTGGTTAAAGTTTGCACGCTTTGATGTTGGCTTGTCCTAGTGACTAGTTTTATAATTTAGAAAAATACTTTTTAAAATGTTGTCAATGCCCATATGAGTAAAATAAAGCAACCCATGTCTCAATGAATGTGCTATGTCACATTGTTTGCAATGACAAACTGCATGGTTGCCATAGTGACATAATATAATTTTCCCTATGTCAAAATGAGAAAAAAAAGCAACCTATAAATCTCTTCAAGATTTTCCTTTTCTAGGAGGATGGTACCTTGAATTTTTTTTCTAAGAAGAGGAATCTGAAGAATAATGTTTAAACACAATATCAATATGTCTTTAAAAAGCATTATTTGTGTACTCATGCTTACAGGTGTCTGTATGCATAGTTGTTATTTCACTGTTTCTCTTGTCACAACCAATAGCAGTCCACAAAAGACGTAGAAATAGTGATTTTGAAATTTGCATAAATATCTCTGGGATTTGTAAAGGAAATGACTGACAAGGCCCCCTGCCATTTTGCCATTTGAGATCGCTGCAAGCATGATACAAGTGTGGCCATGAATGACAGAGAAAAAGTGCACATGCGCACACGTTATATTCTAATAAGGAAGGTGCAGTAATGGTTTTAGAGCTCCGTCTTCAGCCTACAGCACACTCCAGACACACTTGGTCTCCCCTTGTATTAAACACATCCAGCTGCACCTGCACCACTCTCTGAACACCAGCATTAGACTTCTACCTCAATCCCTCTTTACAAAGATTTCAACTAAATTACTGCAAAAAGTGTTATTTGTGTTTTCGTGCTGGTGCTGTGGAGGTGGTGTTAGTCACGTGCTGTGGCTGCAGCTGGATGCTACAGGCTTGTTTGTTATAAGAAAGAACTTATTTTCTTCCTTGTTTAGGGTTGCACTTGTGCCTTAAAATACGTGAGAAATTAATCGTTCCATTTTAAATCAATACGGGAGTCATTTTGTCATCCTTCAGCATAAACAAAAGGGTATTTGTGACGATATTAGTATTAATCCATAAAGCTGCACTGCAGATCATAGAGTGCGTGAGGGATGGATGCAGGGGTGCAGGCCAGTGACGTAGGAGGGTGCAGAGTTGTTGAGTGCCTACGTTGTTGAGTAGGTTAACAGGAGAATTGATGCAAAATTGAACAGGAAGCCAGTGCAGATGTTTCAGTATTGGAGTGATATAAAGCTAGTGTAGTGCCAGGGTCTTCTTCTTGGGCAAGAGAGATTAACTCTTAAGCCTCCCTTATGAGGGTTATACCTCCCGTGGGGTCCTGGGAAAGAATAGGAATAGGTAAGTGGCGATAAATGGGGCGACTCGTTTGCCATGAGTTACAACCCGTGTCAGTAGAAGAAGAGATCCTGGTGATTGAGGATATCGTTATACTGCAATTTTCACTCATCCCACACATCACTTTGGCTCGGATTTCACTTAGACGGGTGGTTGACTTGGTCAGATTCAATCAATTGGCTGGTCAGGCCTGCCTAAAGAATGATGATCCCAGAACTCTTTAGATGCTGGCTAAGGATCAATCAAGGATAGAAGTCTATTATTATAGTTTTCTGCACTTGAGTATATCTTACCTATATCCTTGATCTGCAACCACTGAATGTCCGTGGCTCTGCATATCACCTAGTTGGGCTCCGAGGAGGGTGAGGAGTAGGTTTGAATAACCTAATACCAACAAAACTTAGATTCATACACAAACAAAAAACGCATGCTGGATCAAGATGTCAGTTAGGAACTTGGAAAATTTATGAAGTCTTTATGAAGGCAAAGATTTATAATTCTGGAATCAACATCACCAGACTTTCCTTTGTTCAAGCTTTCCCCTTCACTATCTAGAAAGGAGTATTGTGGTTAGCCGGTACAGTTAAATTGCAGTAAAGGGGTTATCAGAACAAGAGAGTTGGATGACGTAGAAGAAGAGAAAAAAATGGAACTATCTGATGAAGACGTTACTGATGTAAAACGGATTTCCATCAAAAAAGATGGTTCAAAACCATCTAGCTGTGGGTGATTCTAGTTGGATACTTTGCCATCCGCTATGACACTTTTATCCCAAATCCTCTCAGATGCTTCAGGTGTCAGAAATTTGGCCATTGAGCATCCAACTGCAAGTAAAAGCCAATTTGTGGTGTATGTGGAGAAGACTAACATGAAAATGAATGTTGTAAGCCAGCAAAGTGCTATAATTGCCATGGAAACCATCCGGCTTTCTCCAAAACTTGTCCCTTTTGGGTAAAGGAAAACGAAATTCAGAAAACTAAATGCGAAAAGAAAATCAGCTATATTGAAGCAAAGAAGATAGTAGAACCCAAAGAAAATAGTAGAAAAAAGTCGAGGCCCACAAATTGCAAAATCATTTGCAGAAATATTGAAACCCCAGAAGTAGTCAATTGAAATCCAGACTGACATTACATGGATGGGAGACCAGTCATTAAATAGGCCAAAACAAAAGAGAAAGAATTCTACCAGTCAAAGCCAAGAAAAAAATCCCCTTAATCCAACCAACCCAAAAGGAGAGTACACCATCAGCTAAGACAAAACACCTGAAGACATCATCACACCCAAGATCTAAGTCAAGCCAAGAACCAAACCAGGATAAAACTGATCATCCAATTTGAGATGGCACACAATTCGAAGACTCGTAGACGAAGTCCCTCTCCAAGGCACAGAAACAAAGGATCGATTCCAATCTTACCAACCTAAATCCCAATGAACAGTCTGATTCAATGGAACTGCAGAGGCTTCAAAGCAAATTTGTCAGAATTACAATTACTAGTACATAAAATCAACCCAGTAGTTCTATGCCTTCAAGAAACCTATCTAACATCAAAATGCAAAACCTCCATAAACAATGTACACTTTTGAACAAATATGGCCCAAGCTGCAAGCGAGCATCTGGAGGAGTTGGAATATCTGTAAGGAAAGATGTATCGCACAGTCAAATTCGAATAAACACCAATCTCCAAGCAGTGGCAATTCGTATAACTCTCCAGAGGGTTATCACTATTTGCTCCATGTACTTACCCCCAGATAGTAATATGTCCTCTTTAGAACTGGACAATCTAATGGAACAGCTACCTCATCCTGTTCTTATCATGGAAGACTTAAATGGCCCCTTATGGGGTAACAAGGATTTGAAATCAAGAGGAAGGATCAAAGAAAGATTGATCAGTGCTAATGACCTCAGCCTACTAAATGATGGAGGACGTACTTACTTACACCCTGGACTCGGTTCCTTTTCAACAGTAAATTTAACCATTTGTTCACCAGAACTTTTAGTTGATTTTGTAAGTCTGGAAAGATCAGTGTGGGAGTGACCACTTTCCACTAATAGTCTCATCAAAGATGGAAGAAGTGGTGCAGAAACCTGCTAGATGGAAGATCTACAAAGCAAACTGGCCCCTTTTTATAACTTTATGTTGTAAAGAATTAAATGATGTCCCACAAGACAACATGGAAAAAATGTCTTGGTTCTCTGATAAACTGACCCAAATTGCAGACAAATCCATCCCCAAAACTACTGGAAAGATGAAAAAGAAACATATTCCCTGGTTCAACGACAGATGTAAAGAACTTAAAGTAGAAAGGAAAAAAGCCTTACGAAATTCCAACAGACGTCCTACATCAGAAAACCTCATCAAACTGAAAATATGTAGAGCTCAAGCCAGGAGATACATGAATGATGCTAAACAACGAAGTTGGAGGAATTGGAAAGAAAAAGAGAAAGAAATCCGATTGGTCATCTTTCTGAAAATAACTCACTAGTCACACAGAAACAAGACCTGAATCACATCGAAATCACAAACTCCAAACATGCATAAACAAAATCAACCACTGGGCTCTATCAAACGGCTTCAGATTCTCAAAGAGAAAAACAGTTTGCATCCACTTCTGCCAACTTCAATCACTTCACCCTGACCCAAAACTATTCCTTGATGACATAATCATTCAAGTAGGAAAAGAAGTCAAATTTCTAGGTGTCATATGGGACCACAAGATGAATTTCATTCCTCATATTAAGGCAGTTTGAAGCAAATCTATGAAAACTCTAAATATGATAAAAATTCTGGCAAGAACAAAATGGAGCGCCGACTTCACAGTTCTCATAAGATTGTAAAGAATGCCAGTGAGATCTAAACTGGAGTATGGAAGCATCATTTTTGGTGCTGCAAGGAAATCTTACCTTAAACTCCTGGATGTCGTTCACCACACTGGCCTAAGGCTTTGCTTGGGAGCATTTAGAACCTCTCCCATAGAAAGCCTTTACGTAGAAGCAAATTAACCTCCATTACACATCAGAAGGACTAAACTGGCCCTCCAATACGGTACCAAACTTAAAGCAGACCCCTCAAATCCGGCCTGTATCCCTACCTTTTTTCCCTGGTATAAGCAGCTATACAAAGAGATCTAAAAAACCATTTGGAATCCGCAACAAATCTTTTTCTGTCTCATTGAGGACTAACAATCATAGACTACGGCAGACGAGATTTTTGAAAACTCCACCCTGGACCCTTGGGGAAATTTCATTAAACATGGAGTTACCAAATTACAGAAAGAAAGAAACACATCCTAACCTCTCCAAACAGTTATACTACAACATTAGAACTTTATACCCAAACCATTTTCCAATATTCAAAGATGGATCAATATCAGAGACTCAAGTTACTGCAGCTGCAATCTTTGGAAATGATCAAAAAGTTGTCCGCCTTCCTGACAATAGTTCCAGGTTTTCAGCAGAAGCGTACGCCTTGTTACTGGCAGTAGAACAGATCAAAAGATCTACTCGAAGGAACAACATTATCTTTAGTATTAGCCTGTCTTCAATCAATGACATTCAGGGGATCAAATCATCCAGCTCTCACTTCTATTCTGATAAAAGTTAACCAACTTTATCTGAAGAACTTCCACATCATCTTCTGCTGGGTCCCCGACCATATTGGTCTAGTAGGAAATGAGATGCAATCTTTTCTACAAATAAAAAGATCACAGAGATATCCCAACAGTCAATTCCACCATCGGACCTAAAACCAAAAACAACCCTTACTCAGACCGAATGGCAATTAGAATGGGAGAAACCACAGGGAAATAAGTTATATGAAAATCAGCATAAAGTTTCCTTGCGCTCCTATCTCCCAGTGCAAAAAGGGTCTGATGCACTTCAACAACACAAGTTAGAGAAACCCTGTGACGCGTTCTCAGAAGCGTCTTTCCGTCTGTCTGCGCTCCTGCTGGAAACATGTTTGTTTCAGTAATTTGTGAAATATCTTGAGAAATAAGGAAGTAAGGGCTGGAGCATGGAGCTGAAGCGTAGCTGAGCAAAAAGCTGTGAGCTGAGCATGGAAAAAGCTCTGGAGCTCAAGGTAGCTCAAGAAGATCCTGGGAGCTGGCAGGACCAAGACTGGAAGGTTCCATCTTTGGGTGAGAACTGCACACACTACTACACAAAATTCACAAAATATAAACGTATCTATTAACTTAACGTTCAATCATACAAATATCTCTGGGTTATGCCTCTGTAGTCTGGGAGTTGGTGCAATCTGGTCATGTGATACACTTTCAATAAAGCAATTAAATAATTAAGTCTCATGAGTTGTTCTTGGTGGGGGGTAAGAGGGTGAATTGGTGCCAGACAGGGAATGCTCTGTAAAAATACAGACATTTCAGGTGCTGGAAAGATACCAGTGACACCGATACACCAGTGGTTTATTCATGATATATAACATTGCACACTGTTTTAAAAATGAGCATAAATTTAATATAATTTTGAAAACACAGCAAGATGAGTGTAGCTTATGTTTTAAGCATCCCGTGGTTCAATGCAGTTGATGATGTGCAAGTTTCAGACTTAATATTAGAATAAATCCCTTTTATTAGAATAAATAACTTTTATTATTTTTCAATCAAAAGAGTAAATACTTTATATTGATGGAATGAATACATGGTATATTGGACGAAAATGGTTCCTGGATTTATAACATTTTGAGGATGTATTTTTGATTCTTGATGTTATAAACACTATGAATTGTTACAGTTGGAAAGTGAAATCGTTTCCTATTTAACGGAATATTCACCCAATGTTTTTAATTCTGTTTTAACATTAAAAACTGCTCATGTGTTTTATGGATGTAAACGGCTGTAAAGTGCATTATAAAAAATAAACTAAAGTAATATCGCGTGCGCTAAAAACTTTATTTACAGCCAATTAAAATGGACGCACGGACCACGTGACACGCGACACTTGTTTTTATTCTAGTCGATATTCTATTTGTGACGTCACGATTCTGAGCATCGTTTATTGCGTCGACGACACAAGTTCAACACTCTATTAAACCAGAGCTTGTCAGCAGATCGCGACAGTAAACTTCGACACAAGAAAGATCTCGTGCGTCTAAATATTCAGAATGTTTGGTAAAATCTCAAACTTACCGTTTGTCTGTAAAATGGACGGCGTTTATGAATCCACGACCAGCAGGGATTTTAAAACGCCCGCCGCTGTCCAGGGGCCTAAAGGAGTCCGGTTCTCGCTCCACTCAACCAACTTCAAACTTCAGGACCACCACCGTGTAGCCACCGAGACCACTCACTCCTCCGAGTTTAAGAGCCCGCCGATGTCCACGGCGCAGATCCTCCGTCCTAGAACCTCCGTCAGGACGAGTTTCACCGGGAAGCTTCCTGAACCCACCTACAGGACCACCTACACCCCTCACGACGTGTCCCCGGTGCTCAGGGTGAAGGAGTCGGCAAAAACAGGTCAGTTCTATCGAATCACCTCTGTTTTTATAGACCATTTCAATCGAAAAACAGTAACATTTCATGAAACCCGTTTTATCTTCTATATTTTCCTTGAAATCTTCATTCTTTTCCTAAAATCTTATCACTTACTAAATTGTATTCTTTAAAAAATGTAAATTCCTGTAATTAAAATAACGTTCATTACTCATTGGGATATTGTTATTTACATGAGCACTTTTTCTATTTGCCCTAAATGTTAATGAAATAAGTAAAAGTTGATATTTTGATATTTCTTATAGCGAATAAGAACAAACACCTTTTTTAATTTGTTTAATATTTATTACCTCAAAAATGTAGCCAATAGCAAAGGTAGCTCCAAACAACCAAAACGGACAATGCCAGTATCTTGTGTTTCCACTATTTGTTGAAATGACCGCGTCACATGATCCTCACGAGCCTCATGATGATATTCCGAGGAAATGCATTCCACTCTTCCACAAGTGCTACGGTCATGCAGTCTCTGCTTCAACTGGTCCATATCATGTTCCATGGGGTTCAGGTCAGGGGACATCGAAGTCCAGACTATACGAGACACTCCATCTTCCTGAAGGCGAGCGGTGACAATTCTGCCACGATGTGGTGGAGCATTATCACCTGTGAACAGAAAGTTGGGTGTGTGCTGGTGGAATTGGGGGATGATGAGGGACTCTATGATGTCTCTGAGGTAGGACCTCACTGACTGAGCCATCATCATTAACCAAATCAGTTTTGGGTTTACTGTTGCACCTCCTCCTCTAAAGCTAACCCTCATTGGTGAACTGGGCGGTAGATTGTCCAGGTCCCCAGTCTCTCCCAATATCCCGAACTTATTATGAGTACAACAGAGTATTGGAGGGCATGACCTTTATTGTTGTGAAAAGTATTTCATGTCTTTTAATGTGTTTTTCTTTTGTAATGTGACTTTTTCTTGTTTTTAATAAAAGGTGTTGGTTTGAGTCTGACGCAGGAGAAGAAGAACCTGTTCAGCTCTGCTTCTCAGGAGGCTTATCAGCACAGGAGACCTATTCCTTCGGCTCCTCTGGGGTCCATCGAGAAGGTACTGCTCTGGTATCTGGGCAGGGTACAAAGAAAATATCAGCACATATTAATCTCTTTTTTTGTTTCTTTCAGCAACATGTTCGGTGTTCTTCTGTTCTGCTGGGAGATAGAGAGAAGATCATGGACACTCAGACGTCCTACTCCTCTTCTTTCAAGAGGTCAGAGAATCTAAACTGAGGAAATGACTCACTTTAGTCAGATTTAACTTATTGTCATTGCTGTGCTCCCATCAAACCTCATAAAAAGGAAATATGAAGAAGGATAAAAACCAATTTCATAGAATTGTAACCGGTAAAGAATGAATTCAGGCATTCTATTTAAATCGATTCTGCAAAGTCTGGAATGATCAGAATTTCACATTCTATAGAGTGTTGGATCACCCGCCGGCTAAGTGTGTAGCAGACCGATATGTTTCCTACACCATTGCTGTCTGAGAGGCATGTCCTTGCCAAGAATACGTTTTTTAAACTGTGCCAATGAGTTTAATAATTAGAATTTATCTCTGAAAGATGTGTAACCCTAGCATTCAGTCTAGCCCTGGTCAGCATAGGTCTGCGTGGAAGGACCTTGGTAGTGTTATTTTGCACCGGGTTCCCATAGTCTGTCACTCGACGTATGTCTCTGATCCCTTTTTCAGGAAACGATGGGTTACACAAGTAACCAAGATGTTTCCATAGCACAGTAGTATACGTTTTTTCGGTTTGGCATGAGAAACAAAACTAAGGATTTTTTTGGCCGAGCCATCACAATATTTCCAGTATGTGCTGGTAAAACGTGATGAAACTAACGCTCTCCTCTCTAACAGTCATGGATATGCCAAGGAATGCTTGCTTCCTAGCATTAAAAAGAACCAGCCCCTCAACCTCCGGGAGATGTCTAATGACCAGTGGATGACATCATCGAAGGCGGAGTTTCGTCCGCTCAAGCCTGGTACGTACCAATAACTCTTCCTTAAGTGAGTTACACATGCTTTCACTGCTTTCCTTTGATGTTTAATGTGTCGTCATATAATGTCTATCTCAACTCAGTATATAACATGAAATCCTATCATAATATCATTGTAACAACATCATTTTATTCAAAATTTATACAAGAAACTTCAAAAACTACTTCCATGTTCAAACTTTGATTGCAAAATAAAACTGAAATGTTAGAAACTTTAAGACTATGTTAAATGACGCCAGCTAGGGGGCAGCGCTAAAGTGTGGGGTTCTCTTGTTTCCTCTCAGGCTTGTTCATATAGTGTTAGAGTTTCCTGTAACTCCTGGATGATGTCTCCCAGTCGCTTCAAACACGTATCGAGACTTTTTTTAAGCGCTGCAGAGATAAAAACATATCGAGTTACTCAATACACGATATATCGATACACCCTTAGACAGAAACCCAAATGTACAATATACACACAGTGTCATCAGAAGAGATCGATCTCTGTTTGTGTGCTACTTTTGGAACAAATCTTTTATTTGGATGATGATAAAATCAGATTCAGACACTGAGTGAAGACAAGTCTTTATTAACTCTACGATCTGTGATTGTGTTTGTGATGAAACAGAAGCTCCTGTTCTCCTCGAGCGCAGACACCGGAATGCCAGCAGCATTTTGAAGGTGAACGGCCCGAAGGACAGACAGGAGAAACCTGCCACGACGAACCATTACTTTGTCCCAGAGGTACTGTACGGTCCTGTCATGCTGAACATCATGAGAACCTCCGATCGAATGCAAACTCAGCTCCTGGAATGCTGCAAATACATTTTTAAGAAATTTAAATGAAAGTGTGATAAAAGTCTTGTTTTACTGCAGTCACACGAGCCGGTCGATGATGATGCACAAATACTTCCGGTTTACAGTCGTCTCCATGAAAGAATCCTGACATTTTTATGAGAAAATTGTTATTTAAACGACAAACATGAGTAAAAAGATCCATGTGTGTGACAGCAACAAGTCACTGTAGTCACCGTCACTTATCTCCAGAAGCCAATAAAAAGGAAGCTTAAAATGAACATAGAAATGTGATTAGAATTTATTAATACAGTATGCATCATGTGATGAGATGGGGACAGAAGCTACACCTCCAGCTTAGTTCCATGTGATCTCATCATCCGTTTCATAGGGCTCTATATAAAAGCTTGTATCTCACTGAATCCTGTCTGCTTCATCAGGTCGCCCGCCCAGAGTTCCCAGTCCATGTGGATGGTCCCGGCACCAGAACCAAAAGTAGGGTTTATTTCGGGAAGCCTGAAGCCTTCTGCAGGACGACAGCTCAGGATCACTTCCCTGGGAAAGAAGGGGTCTCCGCAAAACCCACCAGCCACCCGCCCAGCCGTATGCTTCAGGAGCAAGGTATCACTGGTTTCCATTCACTTCCATCACCAGTTCAAGGTCATAAAGGGGACTGGTGCATTAACATCCAATCAGCGGCATCGTTCATGTACATTATAGTTATAAACCAAACATAACGTGTGATGGCGACTGACGGGATGCTAATGCACAAGAACCCGATGAAGATACAGCATTTGAAAGATGAGCAGAACCTTCTTATGTTGAAGTCACCACTTACTCACTCTCAAGATGTTTCAGATCTGTTTGAGTTTCTGTCTCTGCTAGAAATCATGAAAACCATGTGATCGCTCTGATTCAACAAGCGGAAACAGTTGCTTGTAATGTTGTTAGCGTGGTCAAGAGTAGATGCTAAGAGGCCCAGCTCAATCTGTTCGGGGTCTAATAGAAAAAATATTTTCAATCTTATCGTTTGGAGATGGAACAGGAAGTTGCATCACAAACAGGAAGTTACAGACTCTTTAAATTCTGTCTTTATTCGCCATCTTCTGCTTGTCCTGAGGGAGGGACATGCAGCAGGCTTTTTCTCTTCCAGGAATCTTCTTTTCTCCCCTCATCTTACTCTTTTGTCTCTCCGTCTCTCTCTCTCTCTCTCTCTCTATGATACGTTCTTAAAATGTTTTATTTATAAACGTACTTTTAACTTCGTAATAAAAAGAATTATCACATTATTTCAGTAGCGGTATAAAATAATGAGGCATTTGCAAGGGAGTGTTCGCAGGAAGTGGTTCCTTTACAATCCTATAGGTGGCGCTATTGCTGCATGCTACAAACATCTTTCACGATTGTGTGATTAGTTGTGATGCAACAATAGAGAATGAATTATCTGTGAATATCATTTTAAATGTTTTTTTATGCAACCATCACCACATTCATCTGAGATGTAGAGACGGAGCTGGTGGAATTGATTTGAAGATAAAGAGTAGAGGGATAAAATCCCCCTGAGACGTGATCAAACAGTAAGAAACCTCTGACCCCTGGGATTGCTGTGGGGATTAAAGACCTCTACACATCGATCCGAATTGAGACGGCTTCTCACCAGGGTGCTGTTCTCAAGGAAATATTGGTGCAGTGACGCTCCCTGCCTGAAGATGGCGTTCCACAGCAGTAGCGCACCACAAATCTCTTTTCTCCACATTTTTGTCAAACAGCTCCCTGTGATCAGCCCCAAACAGAATAAGCTGCTCGACATCCAAAATTTTTTCTCTGTGTTCGTCGTCTTCTTCTTTTTCCTGCTCTTCTTCTTCTTTCCTGTTTCCTGCTTTCACTGGTCGTTCTCCTTGTGAAAAACCTATTCACTGCAACACTGTTTTTGTTGGCATCACTCGTTCGGGGAGATGTGGTGCCTGTGGATCAAGCCGCTTTGTGGCATGAAAGTTCAGATCGAAATTCGTTGTAGAGAGCCACAATCTCGAAAACCTTTTCTCTGCTGCTGAGAACAGAGCACAGTGTGTGTGCGCTGGCACCGACTGAAGTCACGAGTCGCGACGGCAGGCTGCTGCTCAGTGCTCCGCTGAAGCTAGCCGCGTCTCATTCTAGCGGTTGAAGAGCCAGTCAGCCCTAAAAGTTCCCTAAAGGAACACCTGCAAAAGTCTCTAGATTCTTTAAAAAGTGACTCGGCGTCTGAAATGTCTCTAGTAGGCATCAGTGCAGTGTAGCGACCGTCTGGTGCTATGCTCTCTGATTGGACTAGTGCTCAGTGACGTCATCAGGACGTTCTTGCGGGTCATTATAAGCGTTATTGGCTAACCGTTGTTGTGGTTGCTGCCGCACTGAACAGAGTTCTGTCAGTGTTCATGAAGTGTTTGTGCTAATAAAGGTTCTTAAAGAAGCTCATTGTTAGCGGTTTTTGTTAAAGACTCTCTTAATTTCGTAGATGGTTACAGAATATACCCAGAGTCCTGATCGGGAGGTGATGTCCAATCGAGTCTGAAACGTCTGATCGAGCTTGATTTCTGATCACGTGATCCCCTCGAGACATCCGACACTTTATAGCGTTTTCAAAACTTTCAATCTTACTTTTGAGATTTACCTTCATTACATTTATAGACGTATTATTTCTTTTTCTAGGTTCAACATCAGGAGATTATTTCCCCTCCCCCACATTCATATTGTTTTTCTTTGCTTTTGTTATGTAACTGAGTCAATTTAAAATGTGATTTTTTTTTTCTTTCAGCCCCAGAGCCAATGCTCACCTCCACACAGAGAGACTTTGTGTTCCAGAGCGGCAGAAGACACGAGCTGACTCAGAGCGAGCTTCAGCGGGTAAATATTGCAATCTTTATTTCTTCTACTAATGAAGAGTGAAGCAGTACTTTGTAAAGATGCAAATTCTAAGTGAAAGATAAGGAATATCTCAAAACCTTTTCATGTTTGTGTCTGTAACAGTTTTTATGAACACTTCAATCTAGGATGTAAACTTTTCTGACCCTAAACATAACCACGAAATGTAAATGTTTAATTTAAAACTATTAAAAAAAGGTTCAATTGAGAAAAAGAAAGGATTTGTTTCAAAATGTAATAGTAGTTCACAATGAGACATATTTTTGCTACAAACATAACAATAAATGACATGTAAAGGTGATTTTTACTTATTAGAGATCCTCCTTTGCTGGAGGATTTTAAATATCCTGAACAAACAAAAGATAAATAGTTTAGAAATCCACTCTGCAAAAGCTTTCCTCCTTGATGGGCAGCAGGAAAATACCAGGATCCTTCCAGCAGCTGAATTTCATGGCTATCTTAGGATAGATTTCACTTCCTCACTCCAGACGAAATGAACACAGACTCTAAAATGTTTTTTATAGATAAAGAAAATTGAAACACTGAAGATGCGTTTACTAACTGGTGCTGACCTGTTCTGATAGTCATGTGATCAAAGTGTACATTGGATTGGTCTGAATGGATTGTTGTATTTTGAGAAGAAAATCAAAGACATAAACCAGGAATATATGATCGAGATCAGGCTTTGCCAAAAAAACGCGACTTAAAGTGAAACTTATCTTGTCAGTAACTGTTTTTTTAAAGGGCCATGAGCGCCGCCAGTTTCAGGTTTCATCTGCCTGAGATCGTTTTCTAAAAATGCGTGTTCTGCTGTTCAGTGTAGGTTGGGATGTGGGTATGTCTTGTCTTGGCTTTGATAACAAATATCAAAGATAAGTGCCAAATAACAGCTGACAAAACACTAAATACATACCTGCAGTAAAGGGGGATAGAAGTCCTCCCCAATAGTAACCATATCTCAAACTGCATTGATTTGCGATGCCCAGGTCCACCATTCTCCAGTTCTTGTAGCTTTCTTGAGGAAAACTATTGCTACAGATCCATAGTTTCGATGTGTTGGTTCCTGGTGGCTAACCGAACACATGAAGCCAAAGTTTAGCTCTGTCTTCATCACGGGGCAAGCCATGTATCACCTCGGCACCTTTCACCACGGAAACAAACACTTGCGACTCATTCTGAACTCCAAACTACTGTGGAATCTTGCTACTTTACAGAACATGTCAAGAGTTAGGCGTCATTGATAATTAATAGGCCGTATAATTCTTCTCATAGGATAATTGAGGTCAGACTCATGAATAATTAAAATACTGATGGGACAAAGCACAGAATAAAGATGATTCACTTTCTGCGAAATTTGTTTTCAAACAGAAAGCCAGAAATCAGAAACAAAAGTTAGAAAATAAACAGTTTTACCCACAATTGAATGTAACATTATGTTCAATGCATGTACATCTCTGAAAATTTCATATTGTTTACATCCTGTGAACCTTTACACATTATTTTTTGTGAAATTAAGTGTGGGGCAAATTGTGGGGCCGCAGCGGTGCTGCTAGTTCTATCCTGGGGTAGATAGTGTACAGACTGGGAGGCAAACCATTAAATAACCTCTTGCTGTTTTTTTTTAGGTGAGAGACAGTCATATTAGGTTCCAGGAGGCCAAACCAGTTTTCAGCACAACCCACAGGGAGATGTTTGTGCCCAAACCCTACTTCAAGCTCCCAAAAATCCACTCTTCTGTGCGGAACATCAGCCACATGCCTTTCTGAGCTGATCGTTCCATTCCCTTTGTCGTATTCACAGAGACGTATTCATGTCTAGAAACTGACTGATTGGCAATGATTTCCCTGGGAGTGACCCGGATCCACCTTTTATGCGCACGCTT
>SRMA01027561.1:8067-64209 GCA_007224835.1 Danionella cerebrum | reverse complement strand
CTATAACCTTAGCTTACACCTGGAAAGGGTTCCAGTGCTATGGGAAATATCTTGCCTAGTACCGGTACCAAAAGTAACACAGCCATGTGTCTCTAATGACTACAGGCCAGTTGCACTGACTTCTCACATAATGAAAGCTTTTGAGAGACTGATCCTCTGATCTATTCGGCCCCTCGTCAAACCCCTACTTTATCCATTACAGCTATATCAGTCACAGCTGGAAGTGGTGGATGATGCTATTGTTCACCTGCTCCACCAAACTTATATTCAGAGAAACCTGGGAGTTCTTTGAGGTTTATGTTCTTTGATTTCACTAGTGCCATCAGGCCCACTCTACTGAAGGAGAAGTTGAAGAATATGCAAGTGAACACTCCTTTGGTCTCCTGGATTATGGACTACCTTACTGAATGCCCCCAGTACGTCCGTTTACAAAACTATGTGTTTGACACTGTTATCTGCAGCACCGGGGCTGTCCCTTAGGGTACAGTTCTTTCTCCCCTCCTCTCTACCCTGTAAACAAACACCCTTGCCACCTCCAGAAGTTCTCAGATGATTCTGTGATTGTTAGATGTATTTAGGGGTGGACCGTATCAGATAGTGGTGGATAACTTTGTCACTTGGTGTGACCTCAATCATTTACAGCTCAATGTCAGGAAAACAAAGGAACTTTTTGTGGATTTTAAGAAAATCCAGGACCACTGTGACACCACTGTCTGTCCGTGGTGAGGAAGTTGAGATTGTTGAAGACTACAAATACCTTGGAGTACAGGCTGGACATTAAACTCAACAGCACTCCTTAAGAAAGGTCAGAGAAGGCAAATTGATTTTGCAGGTGTAGGTGATTTGTAATCATCCAGGTATTTAAACCGAGTGGACCTATGCTTCATTCTCCTTTTTTTCTCGGAGCGAACCTGGTCCAAGTCTTTCTCCAAGTCTTCGCACTCTGCGCTAGCAGTATTGGAAGGTTGCTCTTGCATCCTGGTGTAGTCCAGATAGCGATGCTACCGTACCGCAGCACCTCGGATCTCTAGCGAGCCAGTTTTGCCATCATTCCGTCCATTTGTCATGACGCGCTGAGCCAAACCTCGGCTTGGGTGCACTGCAATGCAATCCTGGTGTGCTGAGCTACAGGAGATCCTATTTCGAGGAAGAGGCCGCTCATGCTCCGCCATCTGATGAGCCTACGACTCGACTTAGCTACTCTAAGGATGATATGGACAGAGCGTTGTCTCCATTTCATCAGCTGCACACACATTGAACAGGCACAGGGTGTCTGCGGTCCCAACTGTTTGGTGACACATACGATTTTTTTGTTCTTTTTTTGGATAATGGCAGCAGCATCAACAAAAGGGCTTTGTGGTTGGAAATGACAAAATGATATCGCTGCACCCGAGGTGGTAATAACACACATGCAAGCTAATAGACCACAGACTGCAACGGACAAAAATGTTCAAAGCTGAATTCATCTCTCCAATTCTAGAGATGATATTGGGGTGTTGAGCCTTCAGGTGCCTCTTGAGATTGGTGGTTTGTTTTCCACCTAGTTTGTGCTCACAGTTTTTACTCCTTTACTTGAAGGTTTGGAGGTCTGTGTCCTTCCTTTGATCTGGGGTTTCCCTTAAGAAATTTCCCAATGGAAGGTTGTGCCCACGAACACCTTTGAGACTGGATGGGGCGCCGTGTGTGGTTCCCAACGGGAGTCTAAGTACTGGATGGACACCAGTGCCATGGGCACATCAACCGTCTTGAGCTAGCCGCAGTAATCCTGGTATTGTGGTGGTTTGGCCTGCTCCTCCTAGGTCATCATGTGCCAGTCAGGCGGACAGCACGGCGGACAGCACAACGGCTTAGCGTTCATCAATTGATGCACTGATCAACAAGGGTGTCCCTTGTGTGACCAACCGAATTGTGGTTTCACTTTCCAGGTTCATTCCCACCTCAGAAAAATGGCAACTGCATTCCCTGGTTTGGGACCGATTTGGGACTCGTTCAGGGAGGCCCAGGTGACCTGTTGCATCTCCCAACAACCCCCATTGCCAGCTGTCCCCGGCTCCCATTGGCAAAGATGCCAGTCGGCCCACTGCTGGCCCAGTGAGAAATGCCTATATGCATTTTCCCCTAGTAAAGCCTTCTAACACAGGTATGGTGCAAGGTCAGGGAGGACAGGCACAAGCTGCTCCCTTTTGGGCCCCTGTGGCCCAAAGCTCAGTTCTCTTAACTCTCATGAGAGTTTGTGACAGTCCCTCACGCTCGTGACAGTCCCTCCTTGGCTGATTCATCTTACTTATGGGGGTGGTTGGCTTGATTCATGCCCCCATGGCTGGACCTCACATTTATGGCATATCCACCTACGGTGGGCCCCCAGCCTCTACCAGCCCCCATGGTGAGACCGTTCGGGTCTACATGGACCAAACTCAGGAGTTACGTAACTCCCAGCAGCTCTTCATATGTTCAGAGGCCAGCATAAGTGATAGGCTGTCTCCAAGCAGCGGTTGGCCACACTGGACTGTTGAAACTATCCCGCTTGCTTGAGGTGAATGAGACACCCTGCCCTCTTTAGTTGAGGGCCCACTCCATGCGAAGCATTGACGCCATGTGGGCTTTGGCTCGGGGGCTTTCACTCACCAACATATGTAAGTCTGTGGGCTGGTCAAAACTCAACATCAGGTATTATTATCTGGGTGTGGGCTCCGTCTCTTCTGCAGTACTGAGTCGTGGCTGTCACCAGTATGAGCCAGAGGGATGTAGGCTTGCAGCGCTCCTCTTCCTAGGAGAGCGCACTCAAACTTCCTCCCCCTTACCGCAGCTGATCCCTAATTCTAATTCCTGGCTCATTTATAATCACCTACTTCCTCAAATCAATTTGCCCTTTGTAATATGGCGGATCTAGGTCACTCCCAGGAGAATCATTCTCAGTAAGTTTCAACGATGTGAAAATGTCTCTGTGAATGAATCTAAACATTAATAAAAGCATTTTAAAACGCCTTCATGTGTGTTATGTTTTGTTATAGAGTTCCATTGCTAGAAAAATGTGTGATAAAGTAACTGCTGTTGACTATTTGAATGTTACAGCAGCGATTCTCTTAACAATGTTTAATTTATTCCAAGATATGTGTTACTTTGAACAGAAGTAGATGAAAATTGTACTTTTCCAGGTGTTTGAACAGAAATGAGACTGAATTAAAACAGGGGGTAACACCCACTAACACTGTAATTCCCACCTGTAACCAAAACTACTGACCTGGCGTCATTAGCTGTCATGAACACTCAAGGCAGTCCTCAGTATTGGTGCAGATCAAAGGTAACTCTTACATAGACTCCATATTCTCTCTCCTAGGCTGCTTGTGCTAACTTTTGCCCCAGGAGCCTTACACAGGCACGTTTCATTAGAGACCTTCAAAATCCTTCACCTGGGTTCCAGAAGTGGGTGTGGCTTTTTATTAAGCTGCCTTCAGCAACTCTGTATTTAGTCAATGGTTACTATCAATTTACTGGGCTTGTCAAAAGTAAACGTTACCTAGTCTTGTGCACAATAAGGTCTGATTTTATGTAGAACAGATTAATATCAGTGCACCCTGCTACAGAGTATTCAGCTTAAGAAACTGTTTCCTGATATTTTTGCGTTAAACTGAAGATCGATTAAAAGAGAATATCACAGGTGATGGAGAGAATGCAGTTTTTCTATGCGTCCTTGTATTACTGTATTCTATTAAAAATGTAACAATGACTAGAGCTGGAGAACATTGTGTTGTCATTCAAAACAGATAACAAAAATATGTCATGGTGGGAATTCTTGGGAGATTAGCATTTTTCTGCAAAAAAATAAGGACAGCATGACACCGCCTGCTGCCATTGGGCTCATATGAAGCCTTTTCCAAGCAGGCCATTGGTGGGTTTTCATTCTCTTCATGCGAGTGTAGAGCCAGAGGATGCGTTCTTCGGCTAAAAGCTCTAGCCTGTAAATTAGCTCACAAGCGCCCAAGTGTTGTAATTTCTTTATTAGGAGTATGTGTTGTCCTATTAAAGGATTACATTCCTTGGGCATCGGTGGCTCAATAATTCTCATCATTACTTCAAATCAAAAACACAACACGAATGAACTTTGCATGCGTAACGCTCTTGCAAATAATTTTTTTTTAATATTTTGTGATTTTGATTTGAAATTATTGAAAATTATTTAAAAAAATTGCACATGCAAAGTTGATTTGTGTAGTGTGGACCACTGTACTTAAAGCAGAGATGGAAAGTAACGAATTACATTTATTCACGTTACTGTAATTGAGTAGGTTTTTTGTTTATTTCTACTTTTTAGCGTAACTTTTAAATTTTGTAATTTTACTTTTACTTAAGTACGTTTTGATGTAAGTATTGTACTTAACTACATTTTAAATCCTATCCGTTACTGAGTAAAAATAAAAAAAAGTAAAATTAAAAATAAAAATAATTGTGCGTGGAGGGAAGGAGGGGAGCGCGCGCCGGAAACTACAGCTTGATGCGCGGGAAAACAAACGCAGTACGCCGCTAACTCAAGAAAGATGGAGACGGACGAGACAGACACACGTGATGTAAACCCAGATGAAAGTGAAATGCTGCTGAATTTGAATTCTTCAGAAACAAACCCATGGCCATATTTACAAGACCACTTTGAATTTAAGTGCAAGAAAGGCAGCAGCTTTATTATGCGGTGTAAACTTTGTTTGCCAAGACGACTGAATTGGCAGCTTACAAAAGCTAAACATCAAACCTGCGCGATCATGTTGAGGTAAGTTAAACATACTACTTTTTTTACGTAATTATTGTTCTGTTGTGTTGCATCAGCGCATGACATTGCTAATGTTGGTTAGCACTAGGGCTAGAAATAAAGAGAAACTTAGAACAAAATTGTCAATGCACAATTACCGTTGAGCTATTACCAGTGTCACGATTTACTGAAGTCTATGAAAAGAGTTAGAATTGATCTGCAGCAGATGTTGTTGTGTTAGAATTGGGCATTACTGTTTAACCAATCAAACACTTTTGTTGAGATGCGGTGTCCATTCGAAGCGTTTTGATTCGTCTCTGAGTTCAACCCGTGAACTGACACTGAATTTGAGATTTCTCTCATTATCGTAACTTAAATGACAAACTGTAATAGATTTTTTTTTGTTTGTGAAAGTGGATAACCTGCAGTAGACTCAAGTCGTGGACTGATACTGAAATAAACAATGTTTTTATTTTTATGATCAGTAAAGGCCATTAAACAATATTTTTATTATTATTAGTAGACAGAATGGTCTGTTATCGGACAATGGTACAGTTTTTTTTCATAAGTGCTTGAATGTTTCTGACCCATTATGACTTACTCTTGCACTACTGTTTCAGTGTTTAACAAAAGGATGCTCTGCTGAGTCACAGTTTATGTCATATTCAGTGCTTGTGATGTTTTATGGGATCATTTGCCCTAAAATGACTTCCCTAAATGTTTTATATGGTTATTTTATGTATTTTTATTGTATTTTATGTATTTGTTTTTATTCCACTTTAATTTGTAAAGTTGTTTCCTTAATTAAAAACAACCAGGTCAAATTTATATCCCCATCTTTTACTTTTTTTTTAACTGCAACAGAATCATCCACCCACCCACCACTGTTGTTAAAAAAAAATGAGTCAGAGTAAAATTTTAGAAGAGTTACTTTTTACTTTTATTTGAGATTTTTTGGTCAGTACTTTTACTTGTACTTGAGTTAAATTTCATTGAAGTAACAATACTTTTACTTGAGTAGCATATTTTATTACTCTTTCCACCTCTGACTTAAAGTTGTGCATAATTTAAGGGCGTGGTTTCTCGTCACGAGAATGATTGACAGGTCTTTCAGCCCGTCACTCCACGCATCATCCTCTGGAGTCGGACATTGCAGCTCTTTTCTTTTGATGAACTTGGCTACTCCTTGTGTTTTTAGATTTTATTGTTGGTTGTTTTGTGTGAGTGTGTGTGTGTGCGTGTGCGCGCACGCGAAATGGAGTATTAATTCATGAGATAAATTCAAATACAGTAATATTTAAAGAGTTAAATTAACTTATTAAAAGAAATATTAATCTACCATGAAAACTAGATTTAATCCTTTTATTTTTTTGGTGACTAAATCCTCAAATCTAAAATGTTTTGGATTTTCATTGACTAAAACTATTACATTTAAAAAAACTAAAATGTGATAAAACTAAAATCATATTTGTCTAATACAAAGGTTAAGACTTAAAAACTGATGAAACTATTTTTACTTTTCATTTATTATTATTTCTATACTTCTATACAAACGAGTTTCAAGTGAAACAACAATTAAAGGTTATATATCTGGGGGTGCATCAGATAAATTAAAACACTTGGATGTTAAACTCTTTTACTGTGAATAAAAAAATGAATCAAATAAAATTCATGTATCCGCGCCGCCGGTCCCTAGTTCCCATAGTAACCCGCGGTTTTAGAGCGAGACGCAGCAGCAAACATTTCCAGAATCGCTGGACTAGGATTGCTGGATTATTTAAAATCATTTTTATAGACATATACTGTCATTAATTAGCAAAAAACCTGATTTGTGGGGCACATGTGTCTCTGCGTGACTGAGAGAGACAAAAGCAGCCGCTCGGGTCACTCACTGCGCATGCTCTTGAAAAGAAGCGGAGTCGTGTTAAAAGTCTCTGATGAAGATTGTCAGAGAAAACGTTAACCCCAAAGCAGTTATTGTCCAAAAAATTATGTGATTCTTGCTAAAATAAATTAGCATCTTAATGTATCACGGCAGGCAAACATTTTCCGGGTTCCCAGTTATTCACATTTCGTGGGTTAACTGACGGTACAACTGCCGCTTTCATGGTTTCAGCCGTGTATTCAGCCCAGATATTATTATTATTCACGTTGTTATATTTATGTTGGCAAGCGAACAAGTATGTTACATCCTGCTTAAGTGTCGCTATTTTGGTACAAAATGTATAAAAAACTCGAGTATTTGTTTTATTTAGCTGTCTTTTAAGTTAATTGAATGTAATTTAATTTAGAAACATAAAGATGTTAGTGTTATTTATGTATTTTTTTTATTAATAATCTGTACAGTGTATCTCAGTTGAGAAACGTGGCGTCAAAAGTATTCACCTTCATTACTTGAGTAGAAGTATATAGTAGTGTAGGGTGCAGATGGGGAAGCACAGGCGGACCCAGATGCAAGATACAAATATAATGTCTTTAATAACAGGAAAAGATAAAAATGCAAAAACTCAGCCACCGGCGAGAGAGCCTGAACAGTTCCAACAAAAAGGATAAGACTTGTCCAAAAAGACAGGAAAGCCGCAGAAGCCTCCGGTCTCCAAACAACCACCGTCGTAACCGCTCGTCTACACACACAGAGAGAGAGACACGCGGAAGATCCCCTTCTCGCGACCGGACTGGACTGAACTGGACTGGACTGGACTGGACTGGACTGGAGGAGAGAGTAAATGGTAAGTTTCTCTATGCTGATCAGTATGGCAAAAGAGTAGGGTAATAGTCTGACAGGGAGAAGCGCGAGAGGGAGCGTTAAGAGGGCGAGCTAATCAGGACGCAACGGGAAACCGGTGCGCGCAAATGAACCGGCAGGTGCTCTGAATGAGAGATAGAAATGAAGAATGAAGTTTAATTAGACGGATCACAGAGGCTACTAACAAGTAGGGTTTAAAAAAACTTGTTTAAAAGTGGAAGTATCAACTCAAGCTTTTACTGACAAGCTTATCAACTGAAGGCACTACCTCACCTCCTCAGAAAAAAAGTAAATTATATAATAATAATAATAATAATAATAATAATAATAGTAATGTTTTATGTATATGTGATGTTAATGTTTGAAAAAGAATGCATTTTAGTGCAATGCAACTACATCGAATCCATAGGGCCTACCCCACACATGCTGCATATTCTCATACGCAGACAGGATCATGACTAATACATGCTTTATCAACCAGCTGTAGCCTCTAGCTTTGCACAAATACTTTAATACATATTAAATACTATATATAATAGTTAAATTAAGCTAACATAAGCTAAAGTCAAATCTCACACTGAGCCAACCAAACGAGTTTGCAACATCGCTGGTACTCTGGTACTGCCAAGCATACCATGTCTAAGCATTTATCTAGCCATAGCAAACAGTGCAGATTTACATTTTTATTACATTTTATTACTGTAGCGTTATAACTTACAAATATTTCATGTGACAATAACATAAACTACAGTCATTTTTGCACAAACACAACAATGAACAATACAAGCATTTAACTCTTTAATAATGGTAATATAGTGAAATAAAACACAGTTTCTTATTTCTGTGTGGTACATTAGACAATTTGTCTCAATGAGGGGAATAATGTTAAGAGACAGACATGGATTTGTGGAACTGAGTGGAAGAATGGCAGCAGTAACTAAACTCAGCTCAAGTCAAGAAGCTCATCGATCTGCACAAACATTTCATTCAGTTTAAACATCTAGATTTTCACTAATCAATATTCTTTTCCTTCAATTTCACCGGATTTTCTATAAACCAAAATAATAAAAAACAGTTATCTCTGGGTAATCCTAAACCCTGGATAAACTGAATCCTGGGTTATCAGTAATCACTTTTCACACTGCTTACACTAAACCTGGGGTTTACCAGTTTTAAAAAAGTTGGCACGTAGATCACCAGCTGTTGTAAGTCCCATGAGACACACAAACGGAAAAAACAAAGACAAAATCACAAGAAACAAAAGAGCAAAGTATAAATATATATATTTGAATTCCTCTTAAGTTTCGAGAGACTAGTGTTTAGTTGTACAGTTGCTCCCAGAATTCATCACTAGTGGTGGCTCTCCGCACATTTGACATAATCCTCGCTGATTTCTGATTGGCTGTCTGTTGCCAAACATTTAGGAGCCAAAACAAACACCACTGCATTTCACACTGAACAAACTTAGCACCCCAATTCATTTCCACGATGAAGTTCATACTTTTAACTCTATTAATCTTATAGAAAGAATTGGTCTGCCGCTGCTCACCTCAAAGAGCCTCTGCATCCCACTGCTCCACCAACGGAGACTCTGCCTCCCACTGGTTCACCAACGGAGACTCTGCCTCCCACTGCTCCACCAACGGAGACTCTGCCTCCCACTGGTTCACCAACGGAGACTCTGCCTCCCACTGCTACACCAACGGAGACTCTGCCTTCCACTGGTTCACCAACGGAGACTCTGCCTTCCACTGGTTCACCAACGGAGACTCTGCCTCCCACTGTTTCACCAACGGAGACTCTGCCTCCTACTGCTCCACCAACGGAGACTCTGCCTCCCACTGCTCCACCAACGGAGACTCTGCCTTCCACTGCTCCACCAACGGAGACCTTGCCTGCCACTGCTTCACCAACGGAGCTCGAGTCTCTATCTGCTGTATACAAAATAAAAAGGTGATGATAGTTCTGGATTTTACATGTACTTACTTTTTAGAGTTCTTTTTTTTTTAAATCTGATTGTTTTTAGCTTGTAGTTTTCACTACTAAGTTCCTTTTTTTAAACCGAATTATCTTTCAGAAAGCGTCCGTCTGCCACTTTTGAACCCAAAAAGACTCTGCCTCCTACTTCTCCACCAACGGAGACTCTGCCTCCTACTTCTCCACCAACGGAGATTCTGCCTCCCACTGGTTCACCAACGGAGACTCTGCCTCCCACTGGTTCACCAACGGAGATTCTGCCTCCCACTGGTTCACCAACGGAGACTCTGCCTCCCACTGGTTCACCAACGGAGACTCTGCCTCCCACTGTTTCACCAACGGAGACTCTGCCTCCCACTGTTTCACCAACGGAGACTCTGCCTCCCACTGTTTCACCAACGGAGACTCTGCCTCCTACTGCTCCACCAACGGAGACCTTGCCTGCCACTGCTTCACCAACGGAGCTCGAGTCTCTATCTGCTGTATACAAAATGAAAAGGTGATGATAGTTCTGGATTTTACATGTACTTACTTTTTAGAGTTCTTTTTTTTTTAGATCTGATTGTTTTTAGCTTGTAGTTTTCACTACTAAGTTCCTTTTTTTAAACCGAATTATCTTTCAGAAAGCGTCCGTCTGCCACTTTTGAACCCAAAAAGACTCTGCCTCCTACTTCTCCACCAACGGAGACTCTGCCTCCTACTTCTCCACCAACGGGAGATTCTGCCTCCCACTTGTTTCACCAATCGGAGACTCTGCCTCCCACTGTTTCACCAACGGAGACTCTGCCTCCCACTGTTTCACCAACGGAGACTCTGCCTCCTACTTCTCCACCAACGGAGACTCTGCCTTCCACTGGTTCACCAACGGAGACTCTGCCTCCCACTGGTTCACCAACGGAGATTCTGCCTCCCACTGTTTCACCAACGGAGACTCTGCCTCCCACTGTTTCACCAACGGAGACTCTGCCTCCCACTGCTCCACCAACGGAGACTCTGCCTTCCACTGCTCCACCAACGGAGACCTTGCCTGCCACTGCTTCACCAACGGAGCTCGAGTCTCTATCTGCTGTATACAAAATAAAAAGGTGATGATAGTTCTGGATTTTACATGTACTTACTTTTTAGAGTTCTTTTTTTTTTAGATCTGATTGTTTTTAGCTTGTAGTTTTCACTACTAAGTTCCTTTTTTTAAACCAAATTATCTTTCAGAAAGCGTCCGTCTGCCACTTTTGAACCCAAAAAGACTCTGCCTCCTACTTCTCAACCAACGGAGACTCTGCCTCCTACTTCTTCACCAACGGAGACTCTGCCTCCCACTGCTTCACCAACGGAGCTCCAGTCTCTATCTGCTCTATACAAAATGAAAATGTAATGATAGTTCTGGATTTTACATGTACTTAATTTTATGGCAAAATGTTCAGTCTGGCTTGCTGACAAGACTGGATGATTTTGAAGTTTGACTTCAAAAAATGGCTGAAGATGGAATGCAGAGCCTCTTCTCAGGATTCGATGAAGTTGAGTGTCCATGTCCATGTCACTGTAGTTTGCCGTGTCTACTCATCGAGGCCTGAGTCTCCTTTTTTCTCATTGTTTCCGTCCATGTGGTGTTGTCCTCTCTCTACGAAGATTGATACACTGGTTCAGGGACGTCACTTGGTGGACCTCCTCTGCGTCGGTGACCCTTTTATATTGCGGAGCATGGATCCACGGGGTTCCCTCTGTGATCTTTGCAGCTGCTAGTGTGATGGGCAGGAAGTGGAATGGTCCCAGCAATCGTTGAGCCTTCCCGCCTCATTCGAAAGCCCTTCATCACGCCCTTCTGACCCACTGGACAGGTTCGAAGTTGTGCAGCTCTCCCTCAGGGTGCCTGGACGAATAGTTTGAAGCTTGCCTGCACACATCAGAAAAAAACAGAAGACCATTTTAATTCAGTTTAACACTTTTAGATCTTGTATTTCGTCCGTGCTCCTCCTTGGCTGCCGTTCTTGTAGGTTAATTCCAGTGTTAACATTGGAGGCCATTTCGTTGTGGCTAGGAACACACAGATGTTTGAGGATGATGGGAGTGCCTTCACCCATGACAACTCAGTCTCTGTATTAAATCTGATTATTTATTTATTTATTTGAGTGTTTCATTTTCTTGCTCTACTGCTGGGCCATCTGCTATAGTAATGTTAAATTACTAAAAATATCAAATTACAACTTAATAAAATACAACACATTTTGTAATTAGAAACAAGAATTTGAGAAAAACTTCTCTGAATTTGATCGTTGGCAGCATAAATGATCTCACTCCACCGGCCTTCGGCTGGTCTTGAATGAGCAACTTTCTTACTGAAAGGCAGCTGTGCCACACACTGTCCCCCTGCGCCACCGTGCTGCTCTGCTATGATGATAAAGTAACCCTCCTCTGGTGCTAGCTCAATGAAACCTATTGGCGAATGCTGAGTTGGTATTTCAGGTGGTAGATGTGCACTCTGAGGGAATTCTATACTGTGATATAGTGTAACCGGGGGTCTGCGAGGCCTGGACGGATGGCGGCAAATATGTGGGTTTTCTCTGGTGACAAGTATTTTTTTTGTGTCACAATGGTGAGTAAAACAAACTAAGCACAAACCAGAAAAGAATAATAATAATAGACAATAAAAATAACAGACCGTGAAACAAAAACTTAAGCTTCAAACAGAAACAAAAGATGCTGAGCAGCAAAACCTCAAGCAGCTGTACTTTTTCAAGCAGACCTAAATGCCTAAAACAGCGCATCACCCTGCTCTCTTCTCTGAGACTTGCAGCCGGTGGGTCATTCCAGTATAGCACTGGTTCACTCGGGTGCAGTGCGTATGAGGCAGGCGCTACGGCTTTCTCTGCCTCTCTCTACCAGCAGTGAACCAGTCATTAAAGATCTGCTCGGCTCTAGCACTTCCTGCTCTCTCTCTCTGCTTCAGCTCTCTCTGGTCCCCTGAACAGGCCCAACTCCTGTCTTATCAACCCCACGACAAGGAAATCGTCATCCGAACAGGGTCTGAATCCAATTAAATAATTAACTCAATTATAAACTGAAGTTAAAAACATTTAATCCAAATGATGTGGCATCATCACGATACACAGCAGATCATCTCCAAGTACAAAAATTAGAATCCATTATGAGGGGCTCTCAAATGCACATTAATTAAAAGAGTACGACCACAGGGTACGGATCATCACATACCACACTGTGTTGTTCTGCAGATGAAATTATTTACATTTTTCTGTAAATTTTTTTTCAAACACTATTACGATACTCTGTATCTTGGCTACCATCCCCCCTTTCGACATATTATGTCAACTTCACATAAAACTGAAAAACTTCTTTGAGAGACATAAGTAACATTGGGTTCCAGCAACTCCCCATCCTCCTGTGAAATTAATAAAAATAAAAACAACAATATTTGCTTCAACATTTACAACATCATTAGACTTTAACAACACAATTCTAGAGAAAGAAAAGAGATTGTGGAGTGAGAAGAACAAGATCTTCTGCTCTGGCTTCTTCACACAATCATCGCTGCGCGGTGTGGCTTTTCATTTATGAACGTATTCCTGCCACAGAAATAAGTTTAGCACTGATCAGTTCATCTATCATTTTAAATGTTAGAAAAAGTTAAACTGGATCCATTAGTAATTTATTATTAACCTTATCACCAATGTTTTATATCTTTAGACATGTCTCTCATAACAAGCTCTAGCACAATCTTTCAAATACTTTCACAGAGTTTCTGAAACAGTGTGAGGTGAAACAATAATCGTGACACAGTTCAGTGAATGTGTAATGGTTTCTGATCAAAGGCCAATGTAAACCAGTGTTGATTGTCAAATGGAAAGCTTAAAACAAATCAGTCTGTCAGCTCCACCAATGAGATCCATGTGCTTCCTGGTGTCATTCGTGACAGAACATTGTATGGGATAATCTGAGTTCTTGCATCATCGAAAGCTTTTAGATCTTTAACAAAAACCATCCTCCAGGTGCACCTGGGGTTTTAGTCTTTTATACTGGGAAATTTGGGTGCGCACTGGAGTGGTTGGATATGAAATTATAAATCCTGCTTTTGATAATGATTTGAACACCGTGTTATTCCTCTAATCGCTTTTTAATCTGGTCTGGAGAAAATTTTCTTGTCAATTCCATATATCCCCTTCCCCTAATGATTCAGGAACCCCCTTCAGACTTGGGTCAGTCATTTAAATTTAGTGAAAGCTTATCTGTTGTTTTTGTTGTCCCAAAATTTAGACTGGTACCACGATCAGAAGTCACCTATAAGATTGTTTTGTACATATCATATAAAATACATATCCCACATCTTTGTTCTCAATGGAGAGATCACTCCTCATCCATCTGCCTAGGTCTTTGAATTGTTTTCATTCATGTATTTGATCTTAGCCAATGCCACATGTGGTAAAATGTTTATTTTTTTATAAATTTGGTTTTGCCCTTTCTCTCATTCACACTTAATATTTTTTTTACTCAGTAACTGATAGGATTTAAAATGTTAGTTAAGTACAATACTTAAATCAAAATGTACTTAAGTAAAAGTAAAATTACAAAATTTAAAAGTTACTTTAAAAAGTAGAAATACACAAAAAACCTACTCAATTACAGTAAAACGAGTAAATGTAATTCGTTACTTTCCACCTCTGTTCACACACGACACATCAATTCCAACACAGCATCACTCTTCATCCCAGTACAGTCTCTAAAACATGCCCTGCACTCTCTTCCTGCCGGTCAGCTTCACAATCTCTGCTTTGACCCCAGCTTCTACAAACAGGGTGGCGTGTATCAGTGGGATTTTCCTAAGTTCTGCTATCTCTGGCATGTTCTGTCATTTGCCAGTTTCTTCTGTGATGTGTTCATGTGTATTTCTAGAAAGTTTCAGATAATAACGATGATTCAAGAAAGACGGGTAATACCAAATGAGTTTTCAGTAAACTGAACAGTTAAATCATCAGCTCCACTGTGAATTTATTTATTTTTATCCCTACATCAATTTGTTCATCTAATTAATCAAAAATGAAAGATAAAAAACTACATTTTATTAGAGACCTCACAGAACGAGTCACTCGGGAGCTACATTTTGTGATAATTTTTTTTTTTAATCTAAAATTTTTTAGATAAAATTTGGATTTTGCAACTCATCAAATCCTAACCCTGAATTATCTGCTCCAGAGTCTTCTAATAAACTCAACGGGATTCTTTCAGCCGTGATTGTTCATAAAGGCATTCTCTTCAATGCCTGTGAAGAATATTCTGCTAATGTTTGACTCTTTTGTCTGCATCACAAAGCTCAAGCGTTTCTTCTTTGCGAAAGGAATCAATGATGTTAGTATCAATCGCCTCTTTTCTGAAATAAAAGAAAAAAGTTATGACTCACCCGGTCCCAGAGCAATCCTCATCATAAAAATACAGACATTTCAGGTGCTGGAAAGATACCAGTGACACCGATACACCATTGGTTTATTCATGATATATAACATTGCACACTGTTTTAAAAATGAGCATAAAATTTAATATAATTTTGAAAACACAGCAAGATGAGTGTAGCTTATGTTTTAAACATCCTGTGGTTCAATGCAGTTGATGATGTGCAAGTTTCAGACTTGATATTAGAATAAATCCCTTTTATTAGAATAAATTACTTTTATTATTTTTCAATCAAAACAGTAAATACTTTATATTGATGGAATGAATACATGGTATATTGGACGAAAATGGTTCCTGGATTTATAACATTTTGAGGATGTATATTTGATTCTTGATGTTATACACACTATGAATTGTTACAGTTGGAAAGAGAAATCGTTTCCTATTTAACGGAATATTCACCAAATGTTTTTAATTCTGTTTTAACATTAAAAACTGATCATGTGTTTTATGGATGTGCACGGCTGTAAAGTGCATTATAAAAATAAAACTAAAGTAATATCGCGTGCGCTAAAAACTTTATTTACAGCCAATTAAACTGGGCGCACGGACCACGTGACACGCGACACTTGTTTTTATTCTAGTCGATATTCTATTTGTGACGTCACGATTCTGAGCATCGTTTATTGCGTCGACGACACAAGTTCAACACTCTATTAAACCAGAGCTGGTCAGCAGATCGCGACAGTAAACTTCGACACAAGAAAGATCTCGTGCTTCTGAATCTTCAGAATGTTTGGTAAAATCTCAAACTTACCGTTTGTCTGTAAAATGGACGGCGTTTATGAATCCACGACCAGCAGGGATTTTAAAACGCCCGCCGCTGTCCAGGGGCCTAAAGGAGTCCGGTTCTCGCCCCACTCAACTAACTTCAAACTTCAGGACCACCACCGTGGAGCCACCGAGACCACTCACTCCTCCGAGTTTAAGAGCCCGCCGATGTCCAGGGCGCAGATCCTCCGTCCTCGAACCTCCGTCAGGACGAGTTTCACCGGGAAGCTTCCTGAACCCACCTACAGGACCACCTACACCCCTCACGACGTGTCCCCTGTGCTCAGGGTGAAGGAGTCAGCAAAAACAGGTCAGTTCTATCGAATCACCTCTGTTTTTATAGACCATTTCAATCGAAAAACAGTAACATTTCATGAAACTCGTTTTATCTTCTATATTTTCCTTGAAATCTTCATTCTTTTCCTAAAATCTCGTCACTTACTACATTGTATTCCTTAAAAAATTTAAATGCCTACATTTTTCGCATTTCCTTTAATTAAAATAACGTTTATTTCTCATTGGGATATTGTTATTTACACGAGCACTTTTTCTATTTGCTCTAAATGTTAATAAAATAAGTAAAAGCTGATATTTTGATATTTCTTATAACGAATAAGAACAAACACCTTTTTTAATTTGTTTAATATTTATTACTTCAAAAATGTAGCCAATAGCAAAGGTAGCTCCAAACAACCAAAACGGACAATGCCAGTATCGTGTGTTTCCACTATTTGTTGCAATGACCGTGTCACATGATCCTCACGAGCCTCATGATGATGTTCTGAGGAAATGCATTCCACTCTTCCACAAGTGCTACGGTCATGCAGTCTCTGCTTCAACTGGTCCCTGACATGTTCCATGGGGTTCAGGTCAGGGGACATCGAAGTCCAGACTATACGAGACACTCCATCTTCCTGAAGGCGAGCGGTGACAATTCTGCCACGATGTGGTGGAGCATTATCACCTGTGAACAGAAAGTTGGGCGTGTGCTGGTGGAATTGGGGGATGATGAGGGACTCTATGATGTCTCTGAGGTAGGACCTCACTGACTGAGCCATCATCATTAACCAAATCAGTTTTGGGTTTACTGTTGCACCTCCTCCTCTAAAGCTAACCCTCACTGGTGAACTGGGCGGTAGGTTGTCCAGGTCCCCAGTCTCTCCCAATATCTGAACTTACTATGAGTATAACAGAGTATTGGAGGCCCTGACCTTTATTCTTGTGAAAAGTATTTCATGTCTTTTATTGTGTTTTTCTTTTGTAATGTGACTTTTTCTTGTTTTTTTATAAAAGGTGTTGGACTGAGTCTGACGCAGGAGAAGAAGAACCTGTTCAGCTCTGCTTCTCAGGAGGCTTATCAGCACAGGAGACCTGTTCCTTCGGCTCCTCTGGGGTCCATTGAGAAGGTACCGCTCCGGTATCTGGGCAGGGTAAAAAGAAAATATCAGCACATATTAATCTCTTTTTTTTGTTTCTTTCAGCAACATGTTCGGTGTTCTTCTGTTCTGCTGGGAGATAGAGAGAAGATCATGGACACTCAGACGTCCTACTCCTCTTCTTTCAAGAGGTCAGAGAATCTAAACTGAGGAAATGACTCACTTTAGTCAGATTTAACTTATTGCCATTGCTGTGCTCCCATCAAACCTCATGAAAGGAAATATGAAGAAGGATAAAAACCAATTTCATAGAATTGTAACCGGTAAAGAATGAATTCAGGCATTCTATTTAAATCGATTCTGCAAAGTCTGGAATGATCCGAATTTCACATTCTATAGAGTGTTGGATCACCCGCCGGCTAAGTGTGTAGCAGACCGATATGTTTCCTACACCATTGCTGTCTGAGAGGCATGTCCTTGCCAAGAATACGTTTTTTAAACTGTGCCAAGGAGTTTAATAATTAGAATTGATCTCTGAAAGATGTGTAACCCTAGCATTCAGTCTAGCCCTGGTCAGCATAGGTCTGCGTGGAAGGACCTTGGTAGTGTTATTTTGCACCGGGTTCCCATAGTCTGTCACTCAACGTATGTCTCTGATCCCTCTTTCAGGAAACGATGGGTTACACAAGTAACCAAGATGATTCCATAGCACAGTTGTATACATTTTTTCGGTTTGGCATGAGAAACAAAACTAAGGATTTTTTTGGCCGAGCCGTCACAATATTTCCAGTATGTGCTGGTAAAACGTGATGAAACTAACGCTCTCCTCTCTAACAGTCATGGATATGCCAAGGAATGCTTGCGTCCTAGCATTAAAAAGAACCAGCCCCTCAACCTCCGGGAGATGTCTAACGACCAGTGGATGACATCATCGAAGGCGGAGTTTCGTCCGCTCAAGCCTGGTACGTACCAATAACTCTTCCTTAAGTGAGTTACACGATGCTTTCACTGCTTTACTTTGATGTTTAATGTGTCGTCATATAATGTCTATCTCAACTCAGTATATAACATGAAATCCTATCATAATATCATCGTAACAACATCATTTTATTCAAAATTTATACAAGAAACTTCAAAAACTATTTCCATGTTCAAACTTTGATTGCAAAATAAAACTGAAATGTTAGAAACTTTAAGACTATGTTAAATGACGCCAGCTAGGGGGCAGCGCTAAAGTGTGGGGTTCTCTTGTTTCCTCTCAGGCTTGTTCATATAGTGTTAGAGTTTCCTGTAACTCCTGGATGATGTCTCCCAGTCGCTTCAAACACGTATCGAGACATTTTTTAAGCGCTACAGAGATAAAAACATATCGAGTTACTCAATACACGATATATCGATACACCCTTAGACAGAAACCCAAATGTACAATATACACACAGTGTCATCAGAAGAGATCGATCTCTGTTTGTGTGCTACTTTTGGAACAAATCTTTTATTTGGATGATGATAAAATCAGTGAAGTGAAGACAAGTCTTTATTAACTCTACGATCTGTGATTGTGTTTGTGATGAAACAGAAGCTCCTGTTCTCCTCGAGCGCAGACACCGGAATGCCAGCAGCATTTTGAAGGTGAACGGCCCGAAGGACAGACAGGAGAAACCTGCCACGACGAACCATTACTTTGTCCCAGAGGTACTGTACGGTCCTGTCATGCTGAACATCATGAGAACCTCCGATCGAATGCAAACTCAGCTCCTGGAATGCTGCAAATACATTTTTAAGAAATTTAAATGAAAGTGTGATAAAAGTCTTGTTTTACTGCAGTCACACGAGCCGGTCGATGATGATGCACAAATACTTCCGGTTTACAGTCGTCTCCATGAAAGAATCATGACATTTTTATGAGAAAATTGTTATTTAAACGACAAACATGAGTAAAAAGATCCATGTGTGTGACAGCAACAAGTCACTGTAGTCACCGTCACTTATCTCCAGAAGCCAATAAAAAGGAAGCTTAAAATGAACATAGAAATGTGATTAGAATTTATTAATACAGTATGCATCATGTGATGAGATGGGGACAGAAGCTACACCTCCAGCTTACTTCCTTGTGATCTCTTCATCCAGAGATCCATCGGGCTCTTTATAAAAGCTTGTATCTCACTGAATCCTGTCTGCTTCATCAGGGCGCCCGGCCAGAGTTCCCAGTCCATGTGGATGGTCCCGGCACCAGAACCAAAAGCAGGGTTTTTTTCGGGAAGCCTGAAGCCTTCTGCAGGACGACAGCTCAGGACCACTTCCCTGTGAAAGAAGGGGTCTCTGCAAAACCCACCCGCCACCCGCCCAGCCGTATGCTTCAGGAGCAAGGTGTCACTGGTTTCCATTCACTTCCATCACCAGTTATCGTTTTGTAGCCAAGATCCTAAAGGGGACTGGTGCATTAACATCCGATCAGCGGCCATCGTTCCTGTGCATTATGGTTATAAACCAAACGTAACGTGTGATGGCGACTGACGGGATGCTAATGCACAAGAACCCGATGAAGATACAGCATTTGAAAGATGAGCAGAACCTTCTTATGTTGAAGTCACCACTTACTCACTCTCAAGATGTTTCAGATCTGTTTGACTTTCTGTCTCTGCTAGAAATCATGAAAAGCATGTGATCGCTCTGATTCAACAAGCGGAAACAGTTGCTTGTAATGTTGTTAGCGTGCTCAAGAGTAGAAGCTAAGAGCTATATTTTATGCCCAGCTCAGTCTGTTCATAGTCTAATAGAAAAAATATTTTCAATCTTATTGTTTGGAGATGGAACAGGAAGTTGCATCACAAACAGGAAGTTACAGACTTCTGTCTTTATTCGCCATCTTCTGCTTGTCACGACGGCAGGCTGCTGCTCAGTGCTCCACTGAAGCTAGCCTCATTCTAGCGTCTCTTTGAAGAGCCAGTCAGCCCTAAAAGTTCCCTGGCTAACCGTCATTGTGGTTGCTTCTGCACTGAACAGGGTTCTGCAGTGTTCATGAAAGTGTTTGTGCTAATAAAGGTTCTTAAAGAAGCTCACTGTCAGCGGTTTTTGTTACAGACTTTCCTAATTTCCTACCTGAGTCTCGATCAAGTCTGAAACGTCTGATCAGCTCGGGACATCCGACACTTTATAGTGTTTTCAAAAACATTTCAATCTTACTTATGAAGTTAACCTTTATTACATTTATAGACTTATTATTTATTTTTCTAAGTTCAACATCAGGAGTTTATTTCCCCTCCCCCACATTTATATTGTTTTTCTTTGCTTTTGTTATGTAACGGAGTCATTTTAAAACGTGATTGTTTTTTTTCTTTCAGCCCCAGAGCCAATGCTCACCTCCACACAGAAAGACTTTGTGTTCCGGAGCGGCAGAAGACACGAGCTGACTCAGAGCGAGCTTCAGCGGGTAAATATTGCAATCTTTATTTCTTCTACTAATGAAGAGTGGAGCAGTACTTTGTAAAGATGCAATTCTAAGTGAAAGATAAGGAATATCTCAAAACCTTTTCATGTTTGTGTCTGTAAAAGTTTTTATGAACGCTTCAATCCAGGATGTAAACTTTTCTGACCCTAAACATAAGCAAGAAATGTAAATGTTTCATTTAAAACAATTAAAAAAAGGTTCAATTGAGAAAAAGAAAGGATTTGTTTCTAAATGTAATAGTAGTTCACAATGAGACATTTTTTGCTCAAAAATATAACAATAAATGACATGTAAAGGTGATTTTTACTTAATAGAGATTAAAAAGTCAGTGACGTTAATTTTGCTGTATTTTCATTATTCCATTCAAACTCATTCATTAGCTGCGTTTCCATCCTGCTTTTTTTAATGTGCATTTTGGAATATCGCATTAAAAACTCTGGAAGATGAGCATCAATTTTGAAAATGTGGCAAAAACATTATTTGAAGAACTAAGTAAGGAAAAATTTGCATGAACTACGATGGAGACGCTGAAAACTCCACCATAATGCCATGTGACAGGAACGCCATGTGACAGGAACGCGATGGAGCACCATTAATGGACTAACCATGGATCAATTTCATTGCACATCTGAAATGTTGTTTTGGTCATTCTAAAATTTAAAAAGTTGCAAGTTATTATATATGAAAAAAAGCCTTCTTTTAAAGCAGCAACTTCCATTTTTCTTTTCATATTTGGCAGCAGTTTATCAGGAAGTGACCGTTTTGTGCTCGTTGGATGGAAACTGTGTATTTTTCTGAAATATTCCAGTTTTGCAGGAAGGTTTTAAATATCCTGAACAAACCAAAGTTAAACTGTTTGGAAATCCACTCGCCAAAAGCTTTCCTCCTTGATGGGCAGCAGGAAAATACCAGGATCCTTCCAGCAGCTGAATTTCATGGCTATCTTAGGATAGATTTCACTTCCTCACTCCAGACGAAATGAACACAGACTCTAAAATGTTTTATATAGATAAAGAAAAATAAAACACTGAAGATGCGTTTACTAACTGGTGCTGACCTGTTTTGATAGTCATGTGATCAAAGTGTACATGGATTGTTGCATTTTGAGAAGAAAATTAAAGACATAAACCAGGAATATATGATCGAGATCAGGCTTTGCCAAAACACACGACAAGACTTTGAAAGAGGCCAAAAGTGAAACTTATCTGGTCAGTAACTGTTTTTTTAAAGGGCCATGAGCGCCGCCAGTTTCAGGTTTAATCTGCCTGAGATCATTTTCTAATAATGTATGTACTGCTGTTCAGTGTAGGTTGAGATGTGAGTATGTCTTGTCTCGGCTTTGATAACAAATATCAAAGATAAGTTCCAAATGACAGCTGATAAAACACATACATACCGGCACCTGCTCTAAAGGGGGATAGAAGTCCTCCCCAATGGTAACCATATCTCAAACTGCATTGATTTGTGATGCCCAGGTCCACCATTCTCCAGTTCTTGTAGCTTTCTTGAGGAAAATCGTTGCTACAGATCCATAGTCTCGATGTGTTGGTTCCTGGTGGCTAACCGAACACATGAAGCCAAAGTTTAGCTCTGTCTTCATCACGGGGCAAGCCATGTATCACCTCGGCACCTTTCACCACGGAAACAAACACTTGCAACTCATTCTGAACTCCAAACTACTGTGCAATCTTACAACTTTACAGAACATGTCAAGAGTTAGGCGTCAATAATAATTAATAGGCCGGATAATTCTTCTTATAGGATAATTGAGGTCAGACTCATGAATAATTAAATTACAGATGGGACAAAGCACAGGATAAAGACGATTCACTTTCTGCGAAATTTCTTTTCAAACAGGAAGTCAAAAATCACTCCAAAAAGTTAGAAAATAAATAGTTTTACCCACAATTGAATGTAACAGACAAAACATTTATCCTAAATAATGTTCAACGCATATAAATCTCTGAAAATATCATATTATTTACATCCTGTGATCCTTTACACATTCTTGTGTACATTTTGTGAAGTTAAGTGTGGGGCAAATTGTGGGACCGCAGCGGCGCTGCTAGTTCTATCTTGGGATATGTGTGCAAACTGGGAGGCAAACCATTAAATAACCTCTTGCTGTTTGTTTGTTTTTTTTAGGTGAGAGACAGTCATATTAGGTTCCAGGAGGCCAAACCAGTTTTCAACACCACCCACAGGGAGATGTTTGTGCCCAAACCCTACTTCAAGCTCCCAAAAATCCACTCTTCTGTGCGGAACATTAGCCACATGCCTTTCTGAGCTGATTGTTCCGTTCCCTTTCAGTCATTTTCACAGAGACGTATTCATGTCTAGAAATTGACTGATTCCCCTGGATCCGCCATATTTACAAAGGGCAATTTGGTTTGGAGGTGTAGGTGATTACAGGGCACTAGAAATATATACTAAGGAGCCATTGGCTCCTACAGGAGAAAAAGACGGCCAATAATTTTTTTAGAGTGACATAAAAATGCACATAAAAAAAAACTAAATCTTTACTTTTACTCTCCCATTCTTACAATTTCAGCATTTTCATCTTGTGAATCTTCTGGGAATTGAAGATTACTTGGAAACTGAACGTAACTTCCAACTTATAAACAATATACAATCAAAGAATCTTTCTTCACGCTGAATCTGAGCCGGTGTCACTGCCGCTGACCACAACTGTGTCAATATCACTTGGCCACTGAGTGTATTTTTTGGCCGTTTTCTCTTAGTGCTCAGTGCTGATCAAATCTTCCAGAATCTTGACACATGGAGTGAATCACGTACTTTATATTTGATCCTGTTTTGAGCTGAAAAGCCATGTTCACACTGAGCAGCTGAAATTGGAAGGATAAGCATTATTTCAACTGGATGCAAAACATCCTTGAGATCTGTGCAGTCAGGCTCTTTTGTTACTTCGACTTCCCACAAGCTGCAATAGGATTTATCTGAAAATGGTCCTTTTACACATTTTTTCCGCTATCTCCATTTTGCCTGTACAGTGCTGATGTCACATCCATTTTTCAGATGAGGCAGCTTTCTTCTGTTTTCTCGTGGGTTTTTACTTTGGGCTTTGTCCTGCTGCACCACTTTCTCAGGCTGAGAAACTGGACCCTATGTCTCCGTCGTTCTCCAGAGCGCTTGTGCTGGTACAGCTAATGGAGCTTGTTTTTTTTTTATTAGCAGGTCTATCATCCGCGCTGGTGCTTGACAGAGATGAGGATTAACATCATTCCGTCTATTTTTCACAATGCAATGAGCAAAACCTGCATTGATTCTAGCAGCGTGGGATTATCTTGTCAAAAGAAAGACAGAATATTGTCATGAGTTCCCAGGTTGCACGTCTGTATTCAATGTCCTGTCAGTTCTCATAGGAGCCTGGCGGAAGATTCCAGGGACATCTGAGGGGGTCATCCAGACAAACCGGCAAGGCTGCATGATTCAGCTTGTGCAAGCCCCCTAGTTTCAAGGTGTGGTTTATACCCCTGTCCTGGGATGAGAACCTCATTCCTGCGAAAGGAGATTACTGCCATGTTCCTCCAGGTCAACATGGAACTTGAGTGTTCAGCCCATACTTCCTGGTCTCCAAGAAATTAAGCAAATTGACCAGTTTCTTGGACCCGAGGCATCTGAACTGTTACCTGGCCATGTTTCAGTACAAGATGCTGCCAGCTCTCAGCATTCTACCATGTGTTCTTCCTGAATTTTGGTCCGCAATAGACCTGAAGGACTGTTACTACATGTAGTTTTTATTCCACGCCTCAGACCCTTTTAAGTTTCTGGTTGAGGGCCACACCTATTGGTACCGCACTCTACCATTCGATTTCACGCCCTCTCAAAGGGTGTCGCATATGATCGCTATAGCCTCAATGATTCCACCCGGGCTCCAGCATATGCGATCACTTTATCTATGGCTTCGTTCACGGGTTCTGAGGGAGATCTCTGTCTATCCCTGAAAGACCATTGTCTCCTTTGCTTGAAGATTTGGATGTCCGTGTCCTACCTTTGGTCTGGGGTTCTCCTCAGGGAAATTCCTAGCGGAAGGTTGCGACCACGTGTCTGGATCCGCACGGGAGACTGGGTACCTCTTAGCTTACATCAACCACCAGGGCGGTGTACTCTCCAGTTAGCTACACTCTTGCCTAGAAACTGCTCATAGAGGCTCCTTCCGGGGTGACCAACCAAATTATGGTTTAGCTGTCCAGGTTCATTCCCATTACAGGAGTACAGCAACCTCAACCCCTGATTATTGGCCTGTGCTCTGCTGTATTCAGCAGAGTTGTGCTTATTCTCTAAGGACCGCACTCCTGCTGTCCCTCAAGAGGGTTGGAGATCTCCATGTGCTGTCCGCCTTTGAATCCTCCCAGGAATTCAGCCCTGAGGACTCCCAAGTGACCATTAGGCCCAGGCCTGAATTTGTCCTCAAGGTCCCATCAGGTCCCTTTCGGGATCAGGTGGTGACCTTGCAATCCCTGCCACGGGAGGAAGCAGAGCCAGCACAGGGTTCCATGTGTCTTGTTTGAACCTTTCATGAATTGAACCCAGGAGTTCTGCTTGAGGTGAGTGAGACGCCCTGCCCTCTTCAGTTGAAGGCTCATGGGCTGTTATTCAGACATATTTAAAGCTGCAGGCTAGTCAATGCCCAACATCAGGTATTACTTGCTCTTTGTGGGTTCCATCTCCTCTGGAGTACTGAGTGGTGGTAGGCACCAATAGGAGACAGAGGGATGTAGACTCACCGTGCTTTTCATCCTAGGAGAGCACACTCCAACTTCTTTTATCAAATTTAGCAGGTTCCGTAAGTTGGATATTGCCTTCAGGCCTGACCTACAAAACAAAGGGTCCATATTCAGAGGTCCCTACTTTGAGCCGCCCTCTTTGAGTATTCCATACTACTCCCTGTTCCGTTCCCTCTCTTACCTTAGCCATAGAACCATGGCTTCCATCCATGCCCCTTTGGCTACAGGACAGTAGCTCTACCCAGTCCTCAATGCGGTCTCTCTACACCCCTCTACATGGGTAGAGCCTTTTTGAGTTTGATGTTGGGCTGTATGGAAGGATGTTGGGCATGGGCCTTTAAAAAGTGTTCCCGATCAGTCAGTTTCCAGATGTAAATACGTCTCCAGAAACGACTGAAAGGGAACGTCTCGTTTACCTATGTTTTCCATGACCTAGAGCTCAGTGATCTGAGGTGCCAAGTGGGTTTGGCTCCTCGGAAAACAGTACAATGAATAGGTCCGCTCCAAAAATACCCAGCTGATTGCTAATCACTTACGGCCGCAAACCAATTTGCCCTTTCTGTAAAATGGTGTATCCAGGTCCCTCCCAGGGGAATTGTTCCCGATCAGTTTATTTCCGATGTGAATACGTCTCTGTGAATTAATCTACATGTTAATAAAGGCATTTCAAAACGCTTTCATTTGTGTTTTGCCTAAAGTAGGTTGTGTTATAAAGTTCCATTGTTAAAAAATGTTGTCACAAAGTAACTGACAATAAAGTTACTATTTTAATGTTACAGTAGGATGTTTCATGTATACTGTCCTGGCGTCATTAGCTGTCATGAACACTCAAGGCAGTCATCAGTATTGAAGGTAACTCTTATATAGACTCCAAGTTCTCTCTCATAGGCTGCTTGTGCTAACTTTTGCCCCAGTTCCCAAGACCTTTATTATGTTCTTCTACCTTTACGTGTGTGATAATGTTTGTGGGACATAAATGTAGATAAAGATGAAGAGCACCCTGCTAGAAGCCATATGAAAATGAGTGTGAATCTCAATTCTAATTGGTGTGTAGAGGCCTTTAGAATCCTTCACCTGGGTTCCAGAAGTGGGTGGGACTTCGTATCAAGCTACCTTCAGCAACTCTGTCTATTTGGTCAATGATTTACTATCAATTTGCTGGGCTTGTTAAAAGTAAACATTACCCACTTCATACCCACAGTAGAACAGATTAGTATCAGTACATTTTAGAACATTTAGAGTGTTCAGCTTAAAAACTGATTTTAAATTAGGTTTAAATGACCTAATTAGGTTTTCTATCAATAAATACTGAACATGTGTAATTTTGAGGCCTAAATCTTTGGGTTCTTTTGGGAATATGTGAAAAGATGTGCTTATAGAGTTAATATTATGTTGCTTGCAATTTTTTGACATTTTAATATGTATGCGGATAATACAGATAATTCATAAATAGAGCATCTTTGAAATTCGGTCAGAATCTGACGGTCTGCGAGTCTCCAAATCAGACAAATCTATTGCTTCAGAAAACTTATTGAAATGCATTAATATGCAACAGTACATACAAATAATTGTCCGGAAGTGCATTAGTATGTTAATTTGTTGTCAATTTGAATCCTTTTTTCAGTACGATGAATAATTTACGTCATCTACAGGAGTAAACACAGTTTCCTTCATGAGGCACTTAAATAAACCATTGTTTTTTTTTTAAAAAAAAGATATATAATAGTCTGTGTAAAAACACGGCGCAGTGTGTAGCACTGTGGCCTGCCAGTTAGAAGGTCGTCTGTTTGAGGCTTGATGGTGACCTTCCTGGAAGGAGTTTGCATGTTCTCCCCGTGCTTGCGTGGGTTTCCTCCGGGTACTCCGGTTTCCCCCACAACCCCAAAAACATGCGTCTAGATTAATTGAATAATCTAAATTCCCCTTAGGTGTGATTGTGTGAGTGTTGCCCTGCAATGGACTGGTGACCTGTCCACGGTGTACCCCTACCTCTCGCCTAATGTGTGCTGGAGATCCCTGTTACTCCAATAAAGGCCTAAGCGGGTTGGAAAATGAATTAATGTGTAACCCAGTGTGTTATTTTGCTGTATTTGTTTTTGTTTAATTTGAAAGGGTTCAATTCAATGTTGAAATTAATGTTATAATAGGTAATAAAAGTTCATGTGATATTCTAAAGTTCATTGTAAATTATGTTCCCTTTCAGTCGGTCCTGGAGACGTTAGTCGGGATTAGACCGACTGAATGGGAGCGAATCACCGTGAGAGCGACTGACGAACATATTAACGGGCAAATTAATTTGCAGGCGTAGGTGATTGATTAGCAATCAGCCGGGTATAAAGCCGGGCGTGCCTACGCTATACCAGTATGCAATTTTCCTTCGGAGCTGACTGAGTGAGACTCTCTCTCCTGAACTTTGACGCTTTTTCTAGCTGGAAAGATTAGCAGGTTGCTTACCTTTGGCTTATTGGTGTTGTCCTCTGCTAGCCCCAGTATAGCAAGCCACCAGCCACCAGCACCTCAGATCTTCTCAGGCAAGCCTGTCCAGTGTTTCAGCCGTTTTCTCAGTAATCCTGTCCGTTTTTCACGACACGATGAGCAAAATGTGCATTACTCCAAACTGCGGTGGATTTATCTCGTCGAAAGACGGTCATGATAGATGTGTGGAGTGTTTGGGGTTCCTTCTACGGTCTTTCTTCGAGGAAGAGGACGCCGGAGCTTCGGCTTCAGGCGCTCCTACTACTCGGGGCGAGCCGGCTGTGTTTTCACCGGATGTTTTGGGTCGAGCGGTGTCAGGTCCCCGCGCACCATCCCCAAACGCCGAGCGTGCTCCCCGTCTGGTCCGCGAATGAGTCGGATAGCGCTTCGGCGTTACCCAGCCCCTCGTGTGATCCTGATGATGATCTGCTCTCCATCGCAGCATCGGAAGGGGCGTGGTCTTCGAGTTCTTCCAGCTCAGCGCTGCCACCCTCCAGGGGGCGCGGCCAAGCCGGAGCTCGATGATTACGCGGTGCTCTCCAAAGCCGCGGTCGCAATTGGGCTTAAGGTGCCTGTGCCATCTAGCTCAGCGCTGTCGCGGCTGGATGATTGGTTCCTGGGTAAGCGCCCGGGCACTGTCCCCCGCGCTCCTGCGGTTTCTTTCTTCCCGGAGGTGCACGAGGAGCTCACAAAATTCTGGCGGGCTCCCCTGTCTGCAAGGGCTTCTAGCTCCTCCCCCTTCACCGCTCTGAATGATGCAGCAGCTAGGGGATACTCCTCGATTCCCCGAGTGGAGCAGGCTGTCGCGGTGCACTTGTGCCCCGGCAGTGCTGCCGCTTGGCGGTCTCGTCCGAGCGTGCCCTCCAAAGCCGGGAAAGTTTCGTCTGCCCTGATGGCGAAAGCTTATTCGGCTGCGGATCAAGCTGCTGCATCGCTGCATGCCATGGCGACCTTACAGGTCTTTCAGGCCAAGGTTCTCTGTGACATGCACCAGGGGGGTGGCGACCAACAGTCTATAATGGACTTACGTTCAGCCACTGATTTTGCGCTTCGTGCCACAAAATCAGCAGCGCTGAACATCGGTCGCACGATGGCCACACTTGTGGTACAGGAGCGCCATCTCTGGTTGGAGCAGGCTTCTATGCTTCCAGAAGACCGAAACCGGTTTCTGGATGCACCTGTCTCCCAAGATGGCCTCTTTGGCATCGCCGTGGATGATTTTGCGTCAAAGGTCTCCACGATCAGGAAACAGGCAGAGGGTCTGGGTGAGCTCATGGTCCCGCGTCGGAAGCGGCAGGCTCCTGCCGCTTCTGTGCCGGACCCCTCTCCGCCTGTGTGACGCCAAAGAGAGCGACTCTCGTCACGGTCTCAGCCTTCGACCTCTGGTCCGAGGAAGACCCCTGCACGACGAAAGTCGCAGTCAACCTCAGAGGGTACTTGACGGCAGATGAGGGCTTCTAGTAAGAAGCGCCCCTGAGGTTGGCGACTCAGGAGGAAATGAGCTCGTCTTTGGGTCTTGTCATCGACCCAGCTCCCCCGGAGGGGGTGAGTCCACCACACACTCCTCGCTGCCGTCCTTCGGGATGGCGGCACCTATTGTGTCAAAGATAGAACTCACTTCCTGCCCGAGAATAGTGGACTCGCATGCCCTGCGGTCTGCGGTTCCTCTTCCTCGGTCTCCGACGAAGACCCCGACTTGGGCGCGAGCTCCGCTGGCCATGGCAGAGAGCGCGGGGGCACAACACCCCTGCCCTCATCTGACCATCTCCCAGGGTCCGCCCACAAGTCCGCCTCCGGGTGGCCCCGCCATGGGGACCATCGGCACGTCCCGACCACACCCCCTGTCAGCTTACCTGGGAGCCTGGCGGAAGCTTCCCGGGGTCTCACAGTGGGTGGTCCGGACAATCCGGCAGGGCTACACGATTCAGTTCGTGTCTGCCCCCAGGTTTCGAGGTGTGCTTCACACTCCTGTTCCCCGAACAGGCGCCTCATTCCTGCGAGAGGAGATCGACGCCCTTCTAACAAAAGGTGCGATCAAGCCGGTACCCCCAGCCGATATGAAACGCGGGTTTTACAGCCCATACTTCCTGGTCCCCAAGAAATCAGGCGGGCTGCGACCAATCTTGGATCTAAGGCGTCTAAACCGGCACCTGGCCAAGTACCGGTTCAAGATGCTGACGGTCCGCTGCATTCTACCGTGCATCCGTCCTGGAGATTGGTTCGCAACAATCGACCTGAAGGATGCGTACTTTCAGGTAGAAGTGGTACCGAGACACAGACCCTTTCTAAGGTTCTGTTTCGAAGGCCATGCATACCAGTACAAGGTCCTACCCTTCGGTCTTGCCCTCTCCCCTCGCACCTTCACGAAGGTGGTCAGGGATGCTCTCGCGCCGCTACGCCGGGCAGGCACACGGATCCTGGACTACCTGGATGACTGGCTCCTAGTAGCCGAGTCCAGGGACCAGTTGATCACCCAGAGGGATATGGTCTTGGCGCACGTGTCGCGCCTGGGGTTTCAGGTCAACCGAGAAAAGAGTCAATTCACTCCGGTGCAAAAAACTACTTTTCTCGGTATAGAGCTGGACTCCGTGAACATGAGGGCGCTGCTCACGGCAGAGCGCGCCCGAGCCCTGCTGTCTGCGCTAGACCACGTGTCTCAGCGCCGAGCGGTCCCACTGAAACGGTTTCAGAGGCTCCTGGGGCATATGGCAGCAGCAGCCCTGGTGATTCCACTCGGGCTCCTGCACATGCGACCGCTTCAGCACTGGCTTCGTTCACGGGTTCCGAGTTGGGCATGGCGCAGAGAGCGGCTCCGGGTGTCCGTGAAACCCCGCTGCCTCTCGTCCCTCAAGGCCTGGAGGTGTGTGACATTCCTGCGAGCAGGAGTCCGCGTGGGCGGGACTCCTCACCGCGTGGTAGTCACTACAGACGCCTCCCCGACAGGCTGGGGCGCCGTGTGCGGTTCCCATCGAGAGTCCGGTTCCTGGACCCGACACCAATCTCGATGGCACATACACCGTCTCGAGCTAGCTGCAGTGACCTTAGCGGTGCAGCGCTTCAGAGTGCTCCTGCTACAGCGTCACGTGCTTGTCAGGACGGACAGCACGACGGTGGTTGCGTATATCAACTCCCAAGGGGGACGCCAGACCCCAGGACGTGTCCTATCAGAGTCGTGCTGACCTTCCTCCAGGAGGGGTTTGATCGGGGACTGTCCCCTTCATCCCTGAAGGTCTACCCAGCAGCGATTTCCTTCTTCCACCTTAGGGTCGAAGGGAAATCGATCGGCAGCCACGATCTGATGCTGAGATTTCTCCAAGGGGCTAGACGGCTCCGTCCTTCTAGGCCCCCCTCTGTTCCTTCTTGGGACCTCTCCATCGCCCTAAGAGGGCTGAGGATGTCCCCTTTTGAGCCTCTGGCCTTGACAGATATACGAGCCCTCTCCCTGAAGACGGCTCTTCTGTTGGCCTTAGCGTCCCTCAAGAGGGTTGGAGATCTCGAGGCTCTGTCCGCCGACGAAACCTGCCTGGAATTCGGCCCTGAGGACTCCCTGGTACGTATCAGGCCCAGGCCCGGATTTATCCCCAAGGTCCCGTCTCTTCCCCTTCGGGATCAGACGGTGACCCTGCAGGCTCTGCCCCGGGAGGATATTGATATTGCTAATCATCTACACTCGCAAATCAATTAATTTGCCCGTTAAAACTCGGTACCACCTCCTAGGTTCGGTAAGTCCCCATAGTCGAAGAACTCGACATTCGTCTGTGTTCCCTCCTTTAGGGAACGGGGGTTACGTAAGGTAACCTAGACGTTCTCTGATAGTATTAAGTGAGGTGTCTCACCAGAACACCGTCCTTGCATGTGAAGCGAGGAAGAGGTGTGCTTGTTTTGAATGTCATCATGACGCAGTGTTCCCCCTTTTATAGAGGGTGAGGGAGCACCTCCCTGGACTAAGCGTCATGTCTGCCAGCCAATACGGGCTGGCGTAATGAAATAGTGCTTCTGAGGAATACACGGAAGGGGCGTATCCCATAGTGAGACACCTCACTTAATGCTATCAGAGAACCTGGGTTACGCAAGTAACCTATTGTTTTTTGGACACCCATGCCAAACGGTGAATAAAAAAGGGATTTATGTCACCTGGATGACTGAAAATGTAATGTTGGGATGGGCTTGATTTGCAGTGTTGTGGTGGACGTGTGACGCAACCTAAGAGGAACTTTTGTTATTTGGGACTCGGAAAGAGTGAAGCGGCTAACGAGCCTCACCGCACCCAAGCCCCGGTCAGGCCTGCAACGCAAAATGATGGTTTGAACATTTATGCCAGCTTAGGGTTATCGTCCGAACTTTATTTTAGGTTCATTTACTTTTTTGTGATTGTTTGTGCACGTTTCTTCATTTGGGGGACCTGTGTACATTAAATGTATTACTGGTAAACTTACGTGAAAGTGTTTGTTCTGATGAGAATCATTATTATAAAACTTCGAGAAATCCCTTATTACGTAATGATTCAACAGTAAATCATTAATCCAAATATTAGAGAACCTGATAACACCTTAATACAGTGAAAAAGGTGTTACAAATGTAAAAACACTATAAGTTAAGCGCAAACACCCGTCTTACTGCTTGTAACGTGGCGCGCAATTGATTATGGGAAAACTTTACATCATGATTTATTCAATTACGAGGTTCGTGATTTATGGAACGTATTTAAATGTGTTCATGCTGTTTTGTACTTTATGTAAAATCTCCTTTCATGCCTGAAATTATGTGTGTGTAAAGAAAAGTATCACCCTGTGATAGAAATACAGACATTCAGATACAGGAAACCCCCTCCACTCTTCATTCAGAGCCTTTCCATTGCATTCAAGAGTGCGCAGGCGTACACAAGCCCAAGGTCAGGCTGACCTGGGTTCACAAGACTCACTCACCCCCTCCGCTCCTGAATGCTGAAGTCATCATCTTCTTACAAAAAGCACATGATGTCCCACGTCCCTTTTCTTGTAAAAACTTTGTTAACACCCACTGATCTGAACTGTACAAAAACCCCTAACAAACTGCCAATAAATTCGTGACTGGTTGATGCATAATCCCTGTGTCGTGTTTCTTTCCTTGTCACCCCTGGGGCCCCAGAAAACTTCGTCTCGAGACAGAAAGAAACAGAGTCCTTCCATCACAGTGTCAATCTCAGCTTGTTGATATATGGCGAGAGAAGAATGAAACGGTTAAACAATACAGTTGGGTTAAAGTGTCGGTGGGAAGAGTAAGTGCTGCACAACTAGATCGATTCTATATGAGTTCAATTTTTAGAAACAAAGTGATCAGTGCCTCAATTGTGCCATATGTCATCTCTGACCATCACCTTGTAACAGCAAACATCCTTTTATCCAGCAAGAGTTCAAAACCAAACCGTTCAAAACCGTTAAAACCAAACACAATCCATCACTCAAAACGGAGATGTTACGTTCAGTCACTATACAGGCAGCACTGAAGAAAGCAAAACTCTCTAAAATATGCCACCTAAGAAGAGAAACATACTGGATCAAAGCAGAAGAGCTGGCAGCGAAGCTGAGATCACGATCCATTCAACTGGCACAGCGTTTCCTGGATCAATTGAACAATGCCCTACCAGCAGTGACAAACAAAACTTCTTAGAGAAAACCCTGTTGAGACACTGGATGAGAAGCTGGAATTTCCTGAGGTCTGCATTTCTCTGAAGAAAGAAGGATGGCGAGAAGATTCAGAAAAATTACTTACTATGGCCACTCCAGAACTAGGAGTCTTCATCGGTATAAGCAAAAAATCCCTCTACAAAGCTTGTGTTAAACAGCTAAACTACCCCTTTCTTGTGGAGGTCAGAAGTTCAAAGTGGATAAATGACCTAGACCCATGCTCTTCTCTAAGTGGCAGGTGGAGAATAATATACAAGAGCACAATTGATAAAAAGACGGGCGATTTGCAGTTGAGGGTCATTCATGGAATTATTGCCACAAAACAACACATTGCACGAATGATATCCTCAGATGATCAAGCATGCCCTTTCTGTGGAGCCTCTGAGAGTGTGCTTCATATTTTCTCTAACTGTCCACGACTGCCCATCTTGTTAGACTTGGTGGAGACATGGGGACTGAAACTTACAGGAACTTTTAACAGAGATATGTTTGTTTATGGACCGAAATATTCAACAGCAAACAAAAGTAAACTGATTCTTCTGAACTTTTTATATGGCAATGCAAAGTTAGCTATACAGCTCACAAGAAAACAAAAATTAGAAGGAGCCAAAGTTGTTGATCCTGTAATAATGCTGAGAAGTTTGATAAAAAAAAGACTGACTGTAGAGTAAGCCTACTATACGCTAGTAGATAATGAACCAGGTTTCTTTGATGTGTGGGGTATTGATGATCTTTTATGTGAACGTGCTAAAAAAGGTTTTAAATTGAATATCTGATTTTAAATAGAAATCTATTATCTTTTCCCTCTCTTTTTAAGTATACATATATTGTTTGTTTTCTTTTTTTTAATTACTAATATTATTTTTTCTTTGTATTTTAAATAATTGTTAAAGAAAAAAAACTATTTCCTTGTTCTGAAATTGTCTTACTCTGACAATAAAAGAATGTCAAAGTCAAGTCTCGGATTCGGTTGGATCATCTCCAGCATTCTCTCCTCCAGATCAATGAACTATCAGCCTTGTGCCATTGGAATTTTTTGTATTTATTATTAATATTTCCTTTGGACTGTTCCGGCCGTGGGACCTGTGGATTATTTTGCATTTTTTATTAGAAGCGTTATTTTTTGGACTGTTCCGGCCGAGGGCCTGTGGTTTGTTTTATTTTGGAGAAACCAAAACACTCAAATTGAAACTCAAATGGTTGTAATGGTTTCATGATGTTGAGAAAGGAAATGTAAATCTGAATTTCATACCTTTACAAGAAGTTCTTTATATAAGCAGTTCATTTTGTTGTGGGCCTGTTGTTTTTTGGTCAATTCTAAAGTAAACACTCGCTCCCAGAACTTACTCTGCTTTTGAGGATTGGCCAACAATTTTTTATTAGGCAGAACCGTGTCCCATGCTCATCTGTGAAAATACTATTAACACATTATTACTGTGATGCTCATGTCTCCATCAAGTGATCGTTGAAAATGTATTCCCTGCTGGAGCGTTTTTCAATTGGAGATCTTTTAACAGAATAGTGCTGCCGGGGCGTAACAGACTCAGTATTCCTGAAGTTGAGCGTGGGGCAGGTTGACGACCATAAAGCCTGCTTACAAGAGCTTGGGGTCCTCAAGCTCAAACAACCGACTGTCCAAGCAACTTAGAATATTAATGCTCACAACCTGAACACAAATGCCATACCACAAGCATTCCATGCCCCCACACCAACCGTCCATAGAGCTCCTCACCGAGGTCAACAGTGGAGAATATTCAGGCCATTCGCCACTAAGAGGTGCAGCCAATGGCCTGCTTCCAGTCAATCCAAACTAGCAGGAAACCAACTCTCCATTACAGTGGACACCATTTATCCTGTGTCGACCAAACAGGGGACCTCAAATCCCCCCATTCGGACAAGCAATTGAGGGCAGTTTGACATTAAAATACGAGTGTCCTTAGACCTAGCCAAGCCCCTAACCCACTCCCGCCATTGAGCTAGCAGACTGGCGGGTGCGATTTTTTCCAACGGCCCCTGAACTGCATGCCCCCGGCACAATGTAGTCCATGTGTGCCATCGAGAACGCTCTTCTGATCTTGTGCAAAATGGTCAGGCCACTAGCAGCACCTACAAATCAATTGGTTACCCGCATATGCAGGGTTGTATGCCGCATCTGTTCCATGCCCCGTGATTTAACTGCTGCTGGTGTTTTAACATCTCATGCAACATCGTAAGTCCCTGGGTAGGAGGTTTTGCACCCCGTAATGAATGCCTACAGTTGAGGGCAGAGAACTACTTCCTCACTGCCCAACTGGCATCTCCAGCTCCCAGTGTATAGCCTCATTACGGATCTCTAATAGTGTACTTGCGGTTGACGTCGATTAATCCAATTAAACTCACGGTGTTTAACTCACGGATCCGCGAACTGGTCCCGGAGCACCATATCAGCATTCGGGCCTCTGAGTGAATGAACTAAACAGACATGCCCACGCTGCTTGCAGAGTGCGGGGGAGCCTTCACTTGTGCTCCAGAAGATTCAGCCATATTAGCTGTCTCTGATAGCCTCTCCTGGTGCAGCTGTTCAACCAATTATGGCAACGCCTGCACGTTGTCCTCCATATTGTAGGCAGATCTATCACAAGAAATCCTTGCCTTTCCTTTTTACCCACTCACTTGGAACCCAGCAGCCGTCTTTGCCTCAGGGCTTCTATAATGAAAAAAAAAAGAAAGTATAAAACTATTTTGCCTCTCCACTCACACACTCAAACCCTAGTCTCTGGCTCTCCTTCTCGCTGACTGCCAATCCCGCCGATAACGCCAGAATGTGGCGACAGTGCCCCGATAACCGGAGGTTCTTACTGCAATACTCTACTCAATTTGTAATGAATCCACCTTGATTAGGCTCAAGGAACCAAATTAACACAGATTGGCACTCATTTTAAAAGGAAAGGAAAAAACAGAGACCAGAGTTTATAACAAAGAACCAACAATCTTTATTTTACAACAGCTAAAGTACACAAGCATTTAATGAGTTTAAAAGAAAAAGACAATCCCTTGGGGTACTACCAGAGGGAATCTGTAAATGCCAATGAGAGTTTTGTATAGAAAAACCTTCACTGCACGGGTTCTCTGCCCACTACACTATCTTTCATCCATAAGGAGGTAAGAGCGAGGCAAAGGCAACTCCTCCCCTCCAGCATCAACACTAGAGCTGGAAAGGACAGGGCAGTAACAGATTCACAAAATAACAGATTTACTGAAACATGAACAGGAGGTTTATAGCTTGGCATCCACAAATGCTCATGCCCACCTCAAGCCTGTGGCTTCCTAAAGAAGGGAGTCAATGACTGTGACCTCAGGTGCCAAATATTGGCGGCTGTGAACATGCTGAGGACGTAATACATTACATTAACACACTTCACAAGGCCATTGTGTTTTTAAGATTCTTTTTATTAGTCACGTGAAATATTCAGTATACTGTTAATTAGGAAATGCCATTGCTGGCAAATGTATGTCAAAAGCAAGTGAACAGCTTACGCAAGTGGATTACAGATCTGAACCCTAGTAAGACCGCAAGTTTGTTTCAAATCCATCACTTAACCCCCAATGTACACAATCATGCGGCAATATAGTTCTCAAAGTGTGTGCATCGCAATTCCCCTCACTGGCCCCACACTGCTTTGTCACTCTTGAGTCATTACAAAAATTTTCCTTTACGCGTTTATTCAAACAACTATGTTAGACAATACAAATATATATGAACAAAAAGTTATTACTGAAATATCCAATAATTACCCAGAAACTCCTTGCTTAAAAAGATAACTAAAGAGTCCAGAAATAGCACTGGTTATAATAAAGAAAATACAGGGACACTGGACAAAAGTCAGAGGTCTGGTGGACAATATATAACGTGATAATGAGTAAAACAGGTTGTCTAGTATTCAGATGATTTGGTTCATGACGAAAGGTTTAGAATCTCAGAATGGGAGCTAGATGCTTGGGAGGCTATTCTCAGAGTGGGACAGTTTAGTTTGCATGTTGTTCATGTGTAAGCTCTTGGTCAAGAATGTCATCGTCCATCCACTGCCTTTTTTCAGAGCCAAATCCATTCCATTTAACAAGAATCTTGAGCATACTTTTATGAGGATTGGAAACTATGAGACCCTGTAGATGGTTTTATCCTAATTTTCTGGAGGAGGTCTTTCTGTTTCTGTAGGAGAAGAGGGGACAACTTGATAAATGTAGGGTTTTAATATACAGAATTTGTCGTGGCTTGAGAGAATATGTTACATGACAGGGGGGCTCATTTCTTTTATTTTATTTGTTACAATAAAACGGCACCAATTATGTTTCCTGGTTGATAGAGTGGGGCTTCATTTCGGAGGAGATTGGCTTGGCATTTTTACCCCCTGATCACATTCTGAAGTAGTTGGAGGGTGGTCTGGAGGGCCATGTTCCATTCCTTTACTCTTTCTAAACCGAAAAGGTTTGTTTCCTAGAGCAGGTTCAAGGGGTTTAACCTGGTGATTCACTGTTGTAAGATAATCGAGGCTCAGTGTTTTAAAAAAGCAGCTGGTGCCAAATATTTATCACAGTAGATAGAGTAAGGCTTTATTTAGATGGAGATCGGCATTTTTACCCACTTATCACAATGGAGGTAGTTATGGGCCATGTTCCATTGTCTTTCACTCTCTCTGACCGGAGAAGGTTGGTTTCTGAGAGCACATTGAAAGAGGTTAGTCCAGTAGTCTCCTGTTGTCAGTGCATTCTCTGCATAGGGTACGAATGTAGACCAGTTGACTTGTGTATGGCTGTAGGGAGGTTGTGGGATATCTCTTTAAACATACTTTCTGGTCATGACTGTGCGGGAAGGATAAGTATAAGACTGCTTAGTAGGCAACACCATTCTTGCCATGCCCTTGACAGATAAATTGTGGTCCCTAGTCCAAAAAGATATCTTCAGGAATCGTATATATTCTGAATACATTTTGGAGCTAAGCTTGTGCGGTTTGGCATGCCCTGGGTGGAGTTTCCTTAAAGAACAGGATTTACAAAAGTGGTCCACAATCTCCTGTTGAGTGTCTGTGACAAAGCCCTCTCTGATGTTGGACCAAGGACATTGAAGAACTGGGGAGGGGAGGAGTTTACACTCTGGCAGATGCTCGGAGTGCTAGTGATAGCACATGCAGTGTCCTCAAATGAACCGGGTATTTGTTTCGAAGGAGAGGGAATAGTACCAAACAGAATGTCTGTGCTACCCTATGGCTCCTGTATCCTTGGCCTTGCTTAGACCATATGTTACTACTTTGTACTGAGTCTGAGTTCAGATGTATATGCAGTGGATGGAGCATGTATCTTGTGATACTCTTGACTTTTTATCCGGGACTTCTGGTTGAACGTCTTGAATTCTTTTGATTTGCTCATGAATAAGTTTTTAGTTTCAGAGGGGGCAGGTGTACACAGACGATTTGTCCACTACATCAAAAACATTTTTAGTAGTACTCTATTGCTGGGTAGTGGATGATACAGCAAGATACAGTTCAAAACCCAAATATAACTGTAAAAACAATGAAAGCAGTCACTAGTATGTGTCTCGGTCCTTGCGATACTCTATATTGACTCAGGGTGAGGGTGCACATGCTCAAATTAAAGGAAGTTTGATGTGCAGTTCAAAACCCTGGTAATCCCAGCTTCTGGTGTGCAATGTAACCAGCCACACTGGCTGGGGGTGCCCCTGTCACTGCATGGGCCGACACACCATTGATATGCCTCTTTGCAGGGGATCGTGATAAGGGCCTGGGATCCGTAGTACCTGGGCAACCACCGCTGGGTTTCTCATTCAGTTCAGACTACCGTTGGAACACATGACAAAAATATTCAATTGTGCTCCTCCTTGTAAATGCCTTGATAAACATCAGCTGTCACGTTTATCATCGCCCAAGCATTACCATGCTCTGCAAAAAGGGAAGGAAATGGCTCAGGTAAATAGTCTCTCTGAACCATTGTGCCCCAGATTCGTAGGCTGGGAAGCAGTGGTGTCAAAAGTATTCAGATTCATTACTTGGGTAGAAGTATAGATACTAGGGTTTAAAAATACTTTTTTAGAAGTTAAAGTATCAACTCAAGCTTTTTACTCAAGTAAAAGTGTAAAAGTACTGGTTTCAAAACTACTTAAAGTATAAAAGTAAAAGTAACATAAAGGGGGGGAAGCATTAAGGATAAAAGCGTAGGCTGTGCCACGGGCCTATTCTGCACTAACACCTCACAAAACAAAAAAGAAAAATGTGTTGTTGTTTTTTAACAGCCATAGTGATTATAATATTAATAAAATTTGGGATGCACAATGCTACCCGTTTCAGCCACATACTGTATATGGCAATTGAAAAAGAATGTATTTTAGTACAATGCAAATACATTAAAGAACCATATACGTGCACTACTGAGCATTAATGTGTTTCATGGAGAAAAAGATATGACTAGTTGCCTATAAGTATTTTAATTGTGCAAAAAGTCAAACTTCAGAGGTATGTCATCAGTAACCTTTATTGGAATGTAAATGTACATCCAAGCTTAGCTGCAGGAATCTGTGAGGGCAACATACAAGAAAATTAGTGTACCCAGGGCAGGCTTAGTAACAATTACCCTTGTATGGTTGTCTACATTAAACATTAGTGCTGTCAGAATGAATGATTAATCCAAGTAATTAATAATAAAAAAAAAATTATGTCACCCTCCTGGTATGTACTATGCTCAATTCTAATGTCAACAATGTCACATTTAACTAAAATATGTAACAAACATTGGACTCAATCCTGTATGTATAACAGGGTAAACTACATCAGTATCTTCATCAGTTAATTAGGGAACAGGCCACAAAGGGTTACCAATAGGCTTTGTTCAGCCGCAGAAGCAGCTGGTTCTCAAAGTTCTTTGAGCCAATGCATGCTCTTCTTGGCCTGAAGATCAGCCCTGCAACACTAAACAATCTTTCACAGGCCGCTGAAGCAGGGAGTGCTGTATTAAGCTTAAATGATAGCTGGCACACAGCTGGGAAGGACTTCAGTACCTCTACCGTGTCTCCTGGGCACCCCAGGTACGCATCTAACTGCTGGGACGTTTCAAGAGGGCCAGTCTTCTTCAGGGAAGAAAAAAAGTCCTCTTCCTCAGATGATTGGGAGCCTTCACTGATGTGATTCTCAGCCTGACAGTCCAAGTGGCTTCTGATATAGTCAAGGCCTGTCAAATTACAAAAAAAAAAAAATCAGGACAATTTAGACCATATGACAGTACTCGAATTGTGTATTGATAGTGAGTGCGGTGGTGTCATTAAATGTCATTTAAACTAATTTTGCTGTCTCCATAGAATTTACACATATTAAGGGGAAGTTGAGAAGTGAGACACTTACCAAGTTTGAGGATATTTTTCTCACTTGTCCAGCAGGTCTTAAATGTGGGGACTAGAATGGCTGCGGCTATCAGCTCTGGATCTACAAGCATCTCGCCAAAGCATTTTTCAAGACCAGAAATAAGTGCAGCAATCAAAGGTTGACAGAACTTGGAGCCGACGTGAAGTTGCTGGAGCTTGGTCCTTAGCAGAGTTATGGTGGGGATCAACCATCCCATCTGCACACTGGTTTCTCCTTGAAGAACATCCAGTGCCTTTGCAACAGGGCTCATTGTCTTTGCATATTCTGCAAGAAATGAAAGTTCCACTGGAGTAAACCTGTACAAAGAAGAAAAGAAAAACACAACATGGAACATTAAGCTTACTTGATGTAACACCTTCAACTGAAGAAAATGATAATAAGAAAAAATATTGCCATCTGAGACTTTTAGAAATGTAGTTGTGTTGCTACAAATCACATCAATGGTAAATATTATGGGTACTGTATATTGGCATAGTGCATACATGTGTTCTACATTATTTAAAGTATAAAACTATGACAATCTATTAATAATCACAAGCACTTACTTAGGTGTATCTAGTTCACTGCAGAGAGCTGCAAGGGCTCCTTCGCCTTGTTCTCTTGTTATTCTCACTATTCTTTCTACGGCTGAGAATAGTGAATTCCACCTTGTAGCAACAGGCCTTACAAGTTGGAGTTTGCAATGGTCTTCAATTACTTCAGATGCAGTGGTTGATCTTGAACTTTTGTTTCACAGACTAGAGCATTTGGCAAATGTGGACCTTGACATGTTCTTGTACAAGGGGTTGACCTCTGCTTTTGCAGCATTAACTGTGTACACTAAATTAAGGAGGTGGTAGGCACACCGATGGTGCTTGGGTAGCTGGTATTCCAAGTAGTCATCTTCGTCCAACAGGGCTCCGGCATCAACAAATTCAACACCCTCCATTTGCTTTCCTCTTCTTCATCACAATCATCATTTTGGCCACCATCATCCTCTTCTCCATCCCCCTCTCCTACAGGTTCAGGATTGTTGTTCTCATCAGTCTGCCCATAAACTCTGAAGGCTTTCAGGAAGTTTGATCTGTTGTCAGTTGTAGTGCAAATGATCTCTCTGATATTGAATTCTGTGTGAATATCATTTAGGGCACCAGCCAGGGCAGAAAATGTATGGGACCCTTTAAGTTGCTTGCATGCCAGGGCAGCACAGGATCTCTGCATGGTCTGGGGGTTAAACCAGTGTGCAGTGACACCAATGAAACAGCGATAGTGTGCCGTCCAGCAGTCTGTTGTTGTTGCTATGTACTCAATTTCACTAAGTCCAGCTTTTAGTTTTCTTTTCATTTCAACAGAGGCCTTTGTGACTTTGTTTATAACAGAATTGCGTTTCATGACATTTGTATTTGGCTGAAGATGTTGCACAAGATCAATGAAGCCCTGTTGCTGAACAATTTGTGGTGGGTGCAAGCCTTGGACAACGAATTGGAGGACTACTTTATCCACACTTGCCTGGGACACTCTTCACATCTCCCACAGCTTGGTTTGTTTGGAGGGTTGGGGCCAAAGAACCTTCAGTGGATGACTTTTTTTTGAGAGCCGCTGAAGTAAGTTGCGTGTATCCCTCTAGGCGAGTGGGGTGTTTCTTCTGTGGAGAAAATGAAAGCACAGGCTCAGATAGAGATTATATCTAGGACTTCTGCTGTATTAATGTCATGCTTGAAGTTCATTAACGAAAGTCAGCCTACAAGTTAGGGAGCGGTTTCACTGGTCTATGCAATTATGTTGAGCAGACCAGACTATTGCCACTTAAAGGCATTTTAGGACCACAAGCAGCTCCTGGCATGACTGAAAAGTAGCATTAAATTCATTTTAACAGCGTTTGGCTGATAGTTGGTAGTTGGGCCTATTACCCTATGCCCCACACAGGCATGCACACACTCATACACAGACAGGATCATGACCATCCTTAGTACATGCTTCATCAACCAGCTGTAGCCTATATTTTTGCACAATTAACTTACAAATATTACATAAAGTAATTAAATAAGCTCAGATAACATTTGGTTAAAGTCGAATTCCAAATCTGACACAGAGCCCACCAAAGAAGTTAATGTTAATCACGTTCTGCCACCAAGCAAACCATAGCATATCTTAGCCTTTAATCTAGTCATAGCAAACTTTGCAAATTTACAATTATTAGTACGTTACTAGGTCACTACAATATTGTCAATAATCGACTAATAATAACAAAAACTATAGCGTTGCAGAAATAAATTATAAATATTGCACATGACAATAATATAAGCTAAGAAAACATTTAAAATCTGTCAATAGTCGACTGATAATAACACAATTCCAACCTACCTCAATATGCTTTTTCAGATTAGATGGGGAGTTTTTGAAAGCCATTAGCTCGTGGTACTTGGGTGCGCAGAGCTTGCAGCGCATTCGAAAGGAGCTGTTTTTGCATCCAACCATTTCGAAAAATTCTTCCAGGTATGGCAAGGGATGTATAAGAGTTGGCTGGTCTTCCTGGCTACCAACCTCCTCACTGGTGCTTGGTTGTGACATTTCGCTCGAGTCTTGAGCCTCTATCAGGGACATCTTCGTCTACTTATCATGACGTTATCAAAAGAAAATGCTAATTTGTTCAAAAGTCCTTGCTGGAGCGTGTGACGTGACGTCCTGTGCAGGTGCGATGGATCGCGTACCAACCAATAGGGTGTCGGAATGGTGTGTTTATACTTCTCATCCAACCACCCAACCATCCAACGAAGTATTTGTACTTCGTTACTTGACACCTCTGCTGGGAAGTAATGCAATGAAACAAAACACAGTTTAAAAAATTGTGGTTTGGTTTTGTATTTGCTCTCGGTGAGCTCTGCAAGCGGACGTGCCGTGCTGCAGTTCATTTGAAACTGGCAGGGTTCTGGATGTGGCTGATGCTGCCTGGGCTATTCTGTTGGTACTCCTCTTTGGTGCTTGTTATAATACAGGTCTGGTGTTATGGGCCCTTGGATCTGCCATGGGCCTCCACTCTACAGTAGGAGATGAATTGGGTTTTCTTGTTCATCACCTATGCAGCTGCTGCTGCCGTTGAAGTCCATGACAGAAAGATTATTTCTTTCCTCTCTCCCCGTCCTCTGCTGCCTTTTACAGGTATTCTCCTTGATGGGCATCTGCTGGCAATGCTGATCTCTGTGAATTTCTCTTCACAGTGCTCTTTACAGTTGAGTATAATACAGAATAAAAATAGGTATCTAATTTTTCTGTCTGTTCCAGGAAAGACAAAAATGTGGCATTTCAGTTCCAAAAGTGAGGAAAAAGTTCAATGATAGAGTTCACACGCAGAGAACGAAGCCGTTAAGAAAAAAAAAACATTCGTTCACAGTGTGTGATGCATACATGCAGGCTGAACTCAAATATCACGGGCTTCAGATTCTGTTGTCCACTTGCGCAAGCTGCTCACCACGTGTGGACATTCATCAGTGCACCTGATTTTACTTTGTACAAATTATCTCATTCCTTTCATAACTGTTTTGCATCCTCACTCGTGTGGTAGCACTCTGTGTAAATAAAAAACATGCACATTATAGTGTTAAAAAAAATGTTTAGATATACACATTGTTAATACTTTATTTTTCCATTCCTTGTGTAACCAGGTGATGACGATTTGACGATTTCTCGGGTTGAGAAACAGGAGTAGTGTTTCCGAGATAAACCCAAGAGCGTTTCGATCACGTGACAATTCCGAGAGCGCATGGTTGCAATAAGGCAATGCCACTACCGTGTTTTATGTCGTTTATTGTTCTTGTTTGGCCGTGCTAGATTTTGTTCATTTACAGAGGCCACTACACGATCTCATTTAGCTTAAAACAGAACCTATTGTGTTGGGGTTTTTCATTTCAAAGAGAATTGCTAGACTCGGTAACTGACACCGTAATTTTGTTGACGGTTAAACAGTGTTCCAAAGCGCCATACTGACTCCTAGTGGTGAGGCTGAGGATTTTTCCCCTGAGAGAAACCCACTTTTTCTTACTCCTTTTTTTCTGTGTACTTTTAATGTGAGAGTAAGTAAATCTTTATTTTCTTTGTTATTTATTTTAATAAATGTCAACAAATTGAAGGACTGTGGTGTCAGAGTTATTTTATTTGTTTGCTGGCAACGCTTGTGTTTTATTTTATTTTATATTGTGTTTTTGAATGTATTGACTTATATCTTGATTGTGGTTGCTATCAACAATTAAAACAATATACTGTACAAATGTATGTGTTCTGCTGATTAGGCATGTCTTCAGTTTATTTGTATAGTTTAAACTTACAGTTCAGTTACCAAAATCAGTATGTCTGTGAACACTTGTGTACATGTAACACTTTATTAAATTTATTTTTACAGGCATTTTGAGAAATTAAGATGCAGTGAAGTGAAAACACCACTGGATAATAAATATTTTATTTTATTTGAGGTGCAATATGTAATTCATAAAAACACCACTGGAGGGCAAATATTTTAATTAATTAAGATACAATAGTGTAGTTCACAAAAACATTACTAGAGGGCAAGTATTTTATTCATGATGTGAATACACATCTGGAGAATTTTCTTCTTTTCCTTTCGGCTGTTGCCAGTTTAGGGGTTGTCACAGCGAAGCATCTGTTTTCACCTAACTGATCTATACTCCTGCCTTTCCTCTTCTCTCTCTGTCTACGAGTCCTTCTCCCTCCTCTCCTTCTTCGACCAACAGTAGTCCAATTTCCACCGGCACCCTGTAAGTCAATAGCACCGGAGGCGGTCGTTGTTAACCCGGGCCCCGACCGATCCGGTATGAAAATCGATTTGATGACTCGCAAATTTGGTTTTTGGCATGTTTTACGCCGGATGCCCTTCCTGACACAACCCTCTCTATTTATCCAGGCTTGGGACCCGCACAGAAGTCACTGCCTTGAAACCCTGTGGCTAGATTGAAAACACAACTGGAGAATAAATATTTTTATTTATTTGAGGTACAATTTTGTAGTTCACAAAAACACCGCTAGATGGCGTAAATTTTTAAATTCATTTAAGGTGCAATTTATAGTTCCTGAAAGATAATTTAGGTATCTCCCAACAGTTTCATTTTTTCTAACTATGTGGTGTTTTATGTTATAATTATTTGAGTATTAAGTGTTATATTAAACTGAAAAATAAATGAGTGATAATTGTTGTCACTTTAACAAAAGATAATTCTTTTGTTACTTGAATTTAATCAATAGGATATTTTTATAGACCTGTGTTATCACCCTGTGTGTCTTTTTCTCTGTGCAGAGGATCAAAAGACAATCCACCATTACAGGAGATGAACGGCTCACGTTGGACATGTGGCTCACCCAAAAGGCTAGAGGCAAACGGAACTACACCCAAACTAAGAACATATATAAGAAGCATTTTAAAGAGAAATTTTCTTGCAACCAGGCCAAGCAGTGCATAGGGAAAAAAAATCTGCAAGCAAGTTCATTGTTGTGTCTCCTAATCTCCTTTAAATGTTTTGGATAAAAGAACGCTGAGTGCAGGGCTGATCAGCGTTGCCAGGTTGCATTCATCGGCATATGCATGTTCGCCAGCTGCACATCATCAAGGTGTGCAGATTAAAACCTGGCGCAGCCGATGAACCAGGAGTTGCATCGTTAGACGTGCAGGAGGAAGCAGACTATTTCCATCGGCAGGGAGCCGCGAATGAAGATCGCTGGAGCTACCGGGAGCCAAAAGAGCCCAGGAGGTGTCCACTGACCAGGTCTATAGGGTTTCAGCCGGACCAGTTGAGTTACTGGGCTCCGCTGGCCACCTGCTCCCCAAGAACAGGCTTCCGGAGCGCTCTGGCTATCCATGGAGCCGAAGCCCTAAAATCGGCGAGGAGACCAGCCACAGGAAATCTCGTACTTCTGGCCGGGAAAATTGCATATTAATAATTTTACAGATAGGTCTAAATGGAATGATTTCAGTTTAATTTTTCAGATTTAGCTTCAGGTTTGCTCAGTGTTTTCTTTTTCTTGCTCTCATAGCACTTGATTTGGTCGTTCCCACTGAGGGCCACTTTAGTTACGTAAGCCTGTTCCAGTTTGTTGTTTTACAGCTTTCCTTGTATATTCCGTCCTTTTCACGGTGTGATGGGCAAACATTGCAGTGATCCTGGCCGCATGGGATTTATCTCGATAGACAGTCATAAGAAATACGTAGAGAGTTTGACACGTCTGCGTTGCCTGTGTTCATACTGCGGTGCTCTACCAAGGCCCACACTGGAGTACAGGAAGTCCTTGATTGAGGGAGAAGGCTCAGACTGTTTCGAGCTCCTCTGATGCTTCTGACGACGACATGGGTCGACAGACTTCAGGCCACCACTCGCGCCATAACCTGTCATCTAATTTGCATCCTATTTGACGTGTAGATGATTCGGTAGGGCTCTCCGCTTACAATCCTGTTGTGTATCTGCTATCCCTTGTGGCATCAGAATGGACGTAATCTCTGTCTTAGGATTCAGATCTGCTGCCCTCTGGGGTTGCACGTGCTGATTCAGAGCCAGGAGTCTCAGCGATGCTCTCAAAAGCAGCGCTGGCGATCAGGATAAGGGGTGGCCACCTTTGCGGCAGGATGATTGGTTCCTGGGATAGTATCAAAAACTGTTCCTTGCGTACCTCAGGTGCAGTGTATTTGAGTGGGAGCCAAGCTAGGAGCCGATGGTTTCGTCTATTGACTGTTTATTATATGGATGAAGCATCAGTGAAGCATTTTAATTTAATGCATGTTATTTCTTATGTGTCAGAAAAACACACAGACAGTATTATATGTGTTTGTGCTGCCTTTTTAAGATGAGAGGCCCCACCCTTCAGTGTGTGTGCTGCAGGGCGAATCTAGAGAGGCAGAAGAGGAAAAGGAGTTTTTGTTCCAGCCCGGTTTCAGTACAAATACTGGCAGCTTTAAACAAACCAAGGAGAGCTTCATTAGTAGATTCAGGGTGTTTCATTAAGGTTGTAACGAAACTGTGCAGGATTGGAGCAGTTACATGGAGACATGAAAGCTGGCTATTTTGATGACGTGAAGAGCAGGTAAAAGAGCCGTTCGGTGGGGCTCATCCCGCATTTTCAGAGCGACTTTGTATAGTAACCAGGAAAGAAATGGCTCACTCATTCTTTTCTCCACATTTTTGACAAACAGCTCCTTGTGATCCGTCACCAACAGTAAAAACCGCTCGACATCCATGATTTTTTCCGATATGTTCTTTGAATTCTTTTCTGTTGTTGTCTTTGTCTTGCTGTTCTTCTTTCTTGTTGGCGTGGTGAGCATCTTTTATTGCGCATACACCATCTTCAGGCGGGGAGCACCATTGCATCAATATTTCCTCGGCAGACAAAAAGCTCCCTGCTGAGAAGCCATCCTGAGATTCTTGCAAATCTCATGAGTGCTCTAGTTAAAATATTAGGATTTTATTAGTTTTATACGCAAGGTATAAGTTTTCTTGCTTTCTGTAGTAGTGTTATTATCTTATAAGTATTTCTGGTCCACTAATTAACGTATTAAAGTATTATTGGCACAGTATTAATTACAAAACTTACCCCTCTTTGTAAAATGTCCTTTTTTTTTGCACTATCGAGAGGACCCTGTTTTTTGTGTAACCGGGCTTTGTGTTCTTTTCTTTTTTTGTAATGACAGTTTAGGGGAGGAGTGCTTCGCCATCCATGTCATTTTGGCACGTGATCTGTGAACTCAAATGTTTTGAGACAACAAGTTATATTGACATGTATGCATTTGGGCTAGCAAAAATATGCCAGCCTATTGCTCTACTGACTGAGCCAAAGGCAAGTTTTCACAAAGGTTTTGAGCTCTATACACTTTTTGTTTCTACAATTGTGAAAAAAGTATTTTTGATCATATACATAGACCTAAACTATTTGTCCTTGTTCTGTGAGGCCCATTGAAAGGGTTATATTTTAAAAAATAATACATTGAGCAACTTAGCTGCAAAATTTTTGGGGAGATTTCTGTTTCAGTTGTTAGTCATTTTTTAAAAAGTGGACCAAAAAGTACATATGACTTTAACCAGCCATTTTAGAGCAAAAACATTGTACACATCGTTTTGAGTTAACTTAAAATTTAATAAGGAGTTGAGAAAACTGCAAGAAACAAAGTGCACAATGGAAAAAGGAAGTTTAGCTAAATATAAAATCCTGATTTAACTTAACTAGAAACTAAGTGGGGTCATGTGCTATTAATCAGTTTCTTAAAAAAAAAAAAGTCTCAACACAAAAAAAAGGTGTTATCTCCCTAAGTAAAATACACGTTTCATCCATGTGGCTCAGATATTTTTTATTTTTAAAATGTGTAAAAATATGTGTAAACATGTTTTTTTTCATCGATAAATCTCATAATCAAAGGAAAAAACATGTATGTTGATCTCTCCATAAGAAGTAAAATACACGTTTCCTTGAAGTAGTTTAGACATTTGTGTTTGTAAATATGTGTAAACATGCTTTTTCGTATTATAATTTTTTTGTTTACTACTAAAAATGTAAAGTTTATTTGCATTTTGTGACGAGTTAGCGGGGCTGATCAGCGTTTCCAGGTGCGATTCACCAGCCTGCGCTCACTTGACATGTGCGACTCATCGGCCTGCGCACTTAAACGTGACGCACATAGGATTGGGAAAGTTTTAGCGTGTTGTCAAGGAAACGGAGCTGCGTTTGAGTGTATGCTGATCAGAGTTTGTGTAAAATAAAGACACCAAATCAAATCACGCTTGTTTACTTCAAGTGTGTTACACAAACCCTAACTTCGTTCACGTACGTGGATTTGAAGGAAATTCGCCTGAACAGCTCATACTCCATGCGCACCACACATGCGCACTATAACGTGCATAACGTTGGCAAAATTAGTACCCGGCACTACTGTCCACAGCAAACACTACTTGCATTAAATGGGAGTCCATTGCGAGAAAGTGTAAAACATAAATGAAACTGCATTTGGCAGCTCTTCCCTTCCCTGCATTAACACTCTTCCCTTTATTTACGTTATTTGATTTGCTTGCTGCGGTTGTGTTCAATTAAAGTTTTATCAAAATGTTAAACAATTGTAACTTTTTAGTTAATAATGAAAATAAGGAACACAAAGTTGCGTACCAATGGACAAAGCATTCACAATAGTTAATTAGGCTCAATAAGAAGCCTCTGAGTGATCCTAAATAAAGCCATTTGGGAGCCGTAAGAGTTGGCATTTTTAAGAAAGCCAAACCGAAAGAGCAGAACCTCCTCTCTCATGCAGCCGCAGGGAGTGTGTTTGGTACGACAGCAAAAGTTTCTCTAGCCCATCTGTGTTCTCCCACTTGTGTACACACATATTGCGGTATATGAAAAATGTATATAATAAACATTGTGCAATTAAAAAACACATTATAAAACTAATACTAAACAAGTTACAGTGGTACCCCGAGATTCGTAAGTAATGTGTTCTAGGGTGACATTCGTATCTCGAAGCAAGTTTTACGTGTAAAACGCCTAATCTGTTCAATGGCTCCCAGAAACAACAGTATAAGTTGATAAAAAATGGAAAACCAGAGAAAAATCAAGTAATGTTTCTTAAATCCTTAAATCTACACATTGGTTATGTATTAAATGACAATAAAACACACGCAAAATACGTAATATGTACAAAAACGTGAAACCTTACATTGAGAGTGAGACAGTGTGTTGGAGGAGGAGGACTAACTTCAGCATTTTCAATGTTTTTAACAACACCATTACTCTAATCTATAATCATCTATAGTCTACGAATCTTCTTCTGTAGAAAAGCAAGCCATTGTTATTTTTGTCTAGAATGACGACAAATTACTTTGTTGACAAACATTTTTTTTCTCGTGATGAAAACGAGACGTTGACAAGCTAAATAAGTCTCTTTTATGAAGAAAACTTGATAGGATGCACACAAATTTGCATCGACCCGTATTTGACCCACGAACACCACTCACTAACAATAAACTTGTTCTCTCCCCACAGTTCTCCAAACGTGAACTCTGTCAAATGCTGACTGCCATTGCTGACTCTGCCTTTACCACCGCGGCAGAGTTACTTCCCAAACTCTCTGAGATGACTGCCACTGATCCTTCTGACATTATGCACTTGAGAAGAGCGCCACCACCCTCTTCCACTGAGGACGTTGATGAGGAATCTTCTGCCGATACAGATCTTTTTGCTGTGGACAAACTGCAGTTTTCCTACCCTCTCGAAAGATATTTTGGCATCACAGAAGATCAGATTTTGGCTGACTGTGGTTCTGACGATACTTTTCGACAACTGTTTAATTCAGATGTGGCTGGAGTCATTGTGGAAGAGGTTGTTCGCAAGGTGAACTCAGTCATGGTCAACAATGTCCACAAACTCTTCTTTGATTCACATCCGGTCCTGGTGTACTTCACTCCCAATGGTTCCTGCTCTAACATTGGTCAGATGCTCATCACCAGAGTCCTTGAAAAATGCAATTTTTTCCAGCGCGTCCTTTCTTGGCCAAAGGCAGTGATCGCCATTGGCACTTCTCTTGAAGCAATATTGAAAAGGGTCCCCGAGACGTCGAAGCAAAGCTCTCGACAACAGATGATGGAAGCAGTCTTAAGAAATCTCCTGGAATATATTATTGACGACTTTGTTGAAGCCTGCCCTCAGAAACCCAGAAGATCCAACACTGAGTCTGTCCCACACCTGAAGCCAATTTTTGAGTGTTATGAGGGAAGACTGGCGCTGGTTCTGCAGGAGGAAGATCAGCCCTCGTGCAGCAATGGACCGAGCATGACCCCCTTGTTGAACCCCCTGATGATGGCTCTCTATCAGTCCAAGTTCAGCGGACAGCTCAGCTCTCAGGAGAACACTTCCGCTGTATCTGATCGCCTCCATCAGCTGCTTGGAGAACTGATGAACTGTTTATTCAGAAGAGATGCCATGACCCAGCAGAAGCTTACAGAGTCAGCTAGAGACTTCATGCACCGTTTAGTGAAGGAACTGGTCCAGAGACTTTTCTTATCCTCAACGTTTCCCTGTCCCTCAACCCTCACGGTAAACAACCCAGTGATGCCTTGCAATTTGGAAAAGGAGGACTGTGGTCTCACGGCGGTGGATCTTCTGACTGACCTGGTGCTCCGCCATGTGGAGAATATACAGCTGGAGAAATTCTCAGTAAAAGATGAGGTGGAGGCGGAGACAGAGTTTAAAGAAGTTTCCGTTCAGGCGGATCCCCCTAAGTTGACCTTCAGGGAGAAGGCTAAAATGCTGAAATCTAACATCCTTCAAAAAGTAGGTTCATGTTCTTGGAAACAACTTATTCCACTGTTAAATTATTTCTACTAATGCGATCATTTCCCTGCAGTTAAAGAAGCCAAAGAAGAAAAACGAGAAGAACAAGGGTGCAGAAGGTGAACGAGACGAAAAGGCTCCAAAACCTAAGTCTTCGTTCTTTTGCAAGTTGAAAAAGGTTTCAAAAACCTCTCCGATGTAAATATCTCAGTCTTTAATGTAAATAAAGTAAATTTAGAAAAATGATTCTTGCTGTATGTTCCTCTTTTTTTAAGTATTGATTACAGTGATTTGCTAACATCCTTGAGAATAGAAGAATTACAAAATTGTTTCCAATCGGGCCGGGCGACAAAAATGAACACAATTTTTCTTCATATCCATCAATATTCGATAATCTTTGATCAATATTTTCTGAATAAAACCGTAGAGTAGACATCAAAACATTTATTTAACAAAATATGAAATAGTAAATATTCACTCAACTTTCACACATATTAGTGCCTTAACTTACAATAGACAGAAAAGTGACACAAGTTTGACTGAATGGAACTGCAATGTTTTTTTTTTTTTTTTTTTTTCAAGAATATCTGATTAAAAACCGGTCCATTTGTTTGTCAAGGACTGGATTTGCTAACACTTATTTTGTCAAATGGTGTTTAACATACTTTATTTTTAGTTAAGTAAAGTTGTGCAAGTTACTTCACTCTCATAAGGTGTGTGTCATGCAGCTTGTAAAAGCCAACATAGTGTTATTTGTCTTTTTGCTTCTACCTCCTGTTGCTATATCTTTTCAGACTGGTGCTACTTAATGAATTCTGGGAAAATTCTCATAGACTTAATGGGGTGAAATATGTAAAGCTGTACCTCAAACTGAACTTCATAGAAACTTCAAACTAATCAAACAAGTGGAGTGTATCAGTCTCTGCAAGAATATACCAACCACTGTGCTAAAGTATTGGAACCCTAGGCTCTTGACGGGCAAAATATTTATCATTGACTTGTAATGGCCTTTGAAAATAAATTTAAAGCTTAGTTCCAACCACACTTCAGACATTCACCTGTTGCTTTCAAACACACTTGAATGACTTAATTAGCAAATCTGACTTCAGATAAAGCTGGAGCTAAACTCTGCGAAGGCTGCAGGAGTTTAATGTCGCTGTTATTAAAGATTCTGAAACTCTTTCAGTCCCAGTTTCAGCAAAACCTGTCAAATCAACGGATCTTTTTACTGTTATTCTTGGGTAAAAATTCAAATAGATGACATTTCTGATTATCCTCGATCCAGGCTCTGCATCTTTCTGTACAATTAACCAGGGATTGTTTGGTAGACTGAAAGGAGCTTTCTTGGTGCTGTAGGAAGCAGTGCTTAAACTGCCAGAGCAGTGCTGTTTAATTTGATCAGTGTTTTGTTAGTTTTATTTATATTTGAAAATACAATGGGGCAAAATTGATGACCACTTCAGCTAAAATTCCAGAAGTAAACAGAAACAAGCTAACTAGCATTGGCCTTTTGAAAATATGTCAGGAGACAGTCAAAACCAGACTCCAAAGAGATAAAAATAAAAATTGAGTAAAAGGAGTAAAGTTGGCTGTAGATTCAAAGATTTGGTTTTCATTTCCAATACCAAGAGACCCAAATGGCCTTAATAGGCACACTGGCTTTTAGTCAGTGTTACATCGCAAGCAAGAAATGGTTCATAAGTTCACTCTAATATGACCAAAACCAAGTCATACACACCACTGCCCACCCGCAGGTTGTACTCAATTTGGGAAAATATCAAACATTGTATCTGCATCTAGAAAAGTATTGATTATTTTGATTAAAACACCATAGCTTTTATATAAATCACATCTAATACCACTACATTCGTCACAAATCACTGTTCAAATTGTTAACCTACTACAGATGGTGTAAGTGAAAGTGAAAATGGCACCAAATGTTGCCAGGCATGATTACCAGGATGGGGAAATAGAAGAGAAAGAGGATGAAGAAAGTGAGGAGGAAAACATGTGAGGGGGAGATTGGTCTCTTTGTTTGCTAAATTTGCCTATTTTTAGACATTGTGATTATTTTGAAGATTTTGGGAACCAGGAAGTTATCTATCCGCTTGACATTGCTGGAACAGCACCCACTTGGTGTTCCGGGACTTAAACATAGACAAAGTAAGCACTTTAGGCATGTAAATGGACTGTTGGATTTCTGACTTACTTTGTGTTTCGATTATGGTGGTGGAACGGTTCATACAACAGAACACGAAGCAAATAATGAGTGAAAAGCACTTTTAATGCCATCAACCATCCCAGATGATGTTTAGCGGTTGGAGACTCTTGCTCATGCTGCACACTGTGTCCAGCCCATAGTTTCTCGACTTGCACGGAACTCCATGTAAATAATGAAGCCTGGCCACATCAGCTCCCATTATGAGTTCGGGAATTGTTACACATATATCCATCTGTTGCAGACAGTAACGGAGCTGAGTGAGGGATGAGTCGGGTCACTGGCTTCATAAACTCCTCTCTGTTTTACTGAATGGAAATGTTACATTTCAGATGACGCTGTAAATAAATCTGAAAGCAATGTTATTGAGCTGGAGCGCAGCAGGGAACAGGATGTTTCACTAGATGAAGCACTTTGCTTGAAGAAGAGCTGTTCAGAAAAGAAGCTAGTATGTAATTTCCTTTTATGACCGATCTGTGAGAGAATAAGCTTTGCACTGGAATGTGTCATTTACTTACATTTCTATATCAATGGTTTCAACAGGTTTTTCTTCACAGGTTCATTTACCTTTTGGTTTTATCCCATGGTCAACAAAATACCACAAAAAAAGACTTTTAAACTCATGACAAAAAGTTGCTTCTACTGAATGAAAATTGCACAAACGAGATCTGTGAAAAACTCCGAAAAAACTTGTTTTATTCCTAAAATAACAGATATTATAATGCATATACTGTAAATGTTTAGTACGCAAAAAACTAGGAGATGCAACAATGAATAATGCTGAAAATGATCTACAATTCTCCTCTCTCATCGACTTAAAAACCATTCACACACCTGCATGTAACCTTCACCCGTGCATCACCATGGCTGCCAATGTCTTCCTTTTTCAGACACCTTCTATTATGCATTTTATTACTTGCAAATGCTATATTATAATTTGACAGAGATCATCACAAAATATGTGCTGTAAGAGACTAGAGCTCTGGGACAGTTTAGCGCTGAAGAGTCCCATTCTTTTTGTAGTACAGCTATACAACTGTGAGCATGTTAAACAGCATATAATAAAATGAGTGTTTGCACATCTTATTAACGGTCATATTGATAACTTACAATTGTGTGGCCAAAGAACTTAAAAATCTTTCTTTCTGGTTATGTGGCTGGTCATAGCTATTCTTCTGAAATGTGGCCATTTGGGATTTAAATTCATAGTGAAATGTATTGTTCCAGCCACTTAATCAAATACAATCAAGCTTTTGCCAAAACTTCAGTTACTGACAAAAATATTAATGTTGCTTTCTTAGTAGTTATTATTCTACTTTTTTAAATGATTTTACAAATTGGACTTATTTTCAAACAATATCTAATTACATATGTGTATGTGTATGTATATATATGTGTGTGTGTGGGTGTGTGTGTGTGTGTGTGTGTGCGTGCGTGCGTGCGTGTGTCGTTTAAAAAATCGTTTAATACAGTTAATTTACTACAACTATATATGTAAAAATAATAATAATAATAATAATAATAATAATAATAATAATAATAATAATAAATGTATGCATGTTTCATATTTTTCTTTCTAAGAGGCATTGATTAAACGTAGTAAATATTACTGAATTTTGAACAGATATAAAATAAATATTTGTTTTTAATATAATGTAGTTATTTTATATATAAATGTATACATTTTAAATATAAATCGCTATGGCTAATGCACAGAAAAAGCACATCGGTGATTTCTGGATGTGCTTGTATATATTATCTTAAATTGCCAGGTAAGCGATAATGTGTTCGTGCTTGTGACCTTATGAATCTTGCAGCCAAGATAGG
>SRMA01027559.1:14484-45171 GCA_007224835.1 Danionella cerebrum | reverse complement strand
AAGTGTAGATTGATCCATAGTTCTCAAGAACCGGAAAAAGAGCAATATTCCGTTAAAAAGTGCCATGTCAAAATACAGATCATGTGATGCCAGCGCATCATTTTGAGCAGTTTTATTGTGTTAAAAGCATCTCAGAAAGAGAATAAAATAATCTGAAATCATGCGCTACACTTCCGAAGTGTAGATTGATCCATAGTTCTCAAGAACCGGAAAAAGAGCAAATATTCCACCAAAAAGTGCCATGTCAAAATACAGATCATGTGATGCCAGCGCATCATTTTGAGCAGTTTTAGTGTGTTAAAAGGCATTTCAGAAAGAGAATAAAATAATCTGAAATCATGCGCTACACTTCCGAAGTGTAGATTGATCCATAGTTCTCAAGAACCGAAAAAAGAGCAAATATTCCGTCAAAAAGTGCCATGTCAAAATACAGATCATGTGATGCCAGCGCATCATTTTAAGCAGTTTTACTGTGTTAAAAGGCATCTCAGAAAGAGAATAAAATAATCTGAAATCATGCGCTACAATTCCGAAGTGTAGATTGATCCATAGTTCTCAAGAACCGGAAACAGAGCAAATATTCCGTCAAAACGCGCCATGTCAAAATACAGATCATGTGATGCCAGCGCATCATTTTGAGCAGTTTTATTGTGTTAAAAGGCATCTCAGAAAGAGAATAAAATAATCTGAAATCATGCGCTACACCTCCGGAGTGTAGATTGATCCATAGTTCTCAAGAACCGGAAAAAGAGCAAATATTCCGTCAAAAAGTGCCATGTCAAAATACAGATCATGTGACGCCAGCGCATCATTTTGAGTAGTTTTATTGTGTTAAAAGGCATCTCAGAAAGAGAATAAAATAATCTGGAATCATGCGCTACACTTCCGAAGTGTAGATTGATCCATAGTTCTCAAGAACCGAAAACAGAGCAAATATTCCGTCAAAAAGTGCCATGTCAAAATACAGATCATGTGATGCCAGCGCATCATTTTGAGCAGTTTTATTGCGTTAAAAGGCATCTCAGAAAGAGAATAAAATAATCTGAAATCAAGCGCTACACTTCCGAAGTGTAGATTGATCCATAGTTCTCAAGAACCGGAAAAAGAGCAAATATTCCGTCAAAAAGTGCCATGTCAAAAATACAGATCATGTGATGCCAGCGCATCATTTTGAGCAGTTTTATTGTGTTAAAAGGCATCTCAGAAAGAGAATAAAAATAATCTGAAATCATGCGCTACACTTCCGAAGTGTAGATTGATCCATAGTTCTCAAGAACCGGAAAGAGCAAATATTCCGTCAAAAAGTGCCATGTCAAAATACAGATCATGTGATGCCAGCGCATCATTTGGAGCAGTTTTATTGTGTTAAAAGGCATCTCAGAAAGAGAATAAAATAATCTGAAAACATGCGCTACACTTCCGAAGTGTAGATTGATCCATAGTTCTCAAGAACCGGAAAAAGAGCAAATATTCGGTTAAAAAGCGCCATGTCAAAATACAGATCATGTGATGCCAGCGCATCATTTTGAGCAGTTTTATTGTGTTAAAAGCCATCTCAGAAAGAGAATAAAATAATCTGAATTCATGCGCTACACTTCCGAAGTGTAGATTGATCCATAGTTCTCAAGAACCGGAAAAAGAGCAAATATTCCGTCAAAAAGTGCCATGTCAAAATACAGATCATGTGATGCCAGCGCATCATTTTGAGCAGTTTTATTGTGTTAAAAAGGCATCTCAGAAAGAGAAAAAAATAATCTGAAATCATGCGCTACACTTCCGAAGTGTAGATTGATCCATAGTTCTCAAGAACCGGAAAAAGAGCAAATATTCGGTCCAAAAGTGCCATGTCAAAATACAGATCATGTGATGCCAGCGCATCATTTTGAGCAGTTCTATTGTGTTAAAAGGCGTCTCAGAAAGAGAATAAAATAATCTGAAATCATGCGCTACACTTCCGAAGTGTAGATTGATCCATAGTTCTCAAGAACCGGAAAAAGAGCAAATATTCCGTCAAAAAAGGCCATGTCAAAATACAGATCATGTGATGCCAGCGCATCATTTTGAGCAGTTTTATTGTGTTAAAAGGCATCTCAGAAAGAGAATAAAATATTCGGAAATCATGCGCTACACTTCCGAAGTGTAGATTGATCCATAGTTCTCAAGAACCGGAAAAAGAGCAAATATTCCGCTAAAAGTGCCATGTCCAAATACAGATCATGTGATGCCAGCGCATCATTTTGAGCAGTTTTATTGTGTTAAAAGGCATCTTAGAGAGAGAATAAAATCATCTGAAATAATGCGCTACACTACCGAAGTGTAGATTGATCCATAGTTCTCAAGAACCGGAAAAAGAGCAAATATTCCGTCAAAAAGTGCCATGTCAAAATACAGATCATGTGATGCCAGCGCATTCTTTTGAGCAGTTTTATTGTGTTAAAAGGCATCTCAGAAAGAGAATAAAATAATCTAAAATCATGCGCTACCCTTCCGAAGTGTAGATTGATCCATAGTTCTCAAGAACCGGAAAAAGAGCAAATATTCCGTCAAAAGTGCCATGTCAAAATACAGATCATGTGATGCCAGCGCATTTTTTGAGCAGTTTTATTGTGTTAAAAGGCATCTCAGAAAGAGAATAAAATAATCTGAAATCATGCGCTACACTTCCGAAGTGTAGATTGATCCAGAATTCTCAAGAACCGGAAAAAGAGCAAATATTCCGTCAAAAAGTGCCATGTCAAAATACAGATCATGTGATACCAGCACATCATTTTGAGCAGTTTTATTGTGTTAAAAGGCATCTCAGAAAGAGAATGAAATAATCTGAGATCATGCGCTACACTTCCGAAGTGTAGATTGATCCATAGTTCTCAAGAACCGGAAAAAGAGCAAATATTCCTTCAAAAAGTGCCATGTCAAAATACAGATGCATGTGATGCCAGCGCATCATTTTGAGCAGTTTTATTGTGTTAAAAGGCATCTCAGAAAGAGAATAAAATCATCTGAAATCATGCGCCTTACTATAGATGTTCAGTTTGATCCATAGTTCTCAAGAACCTGGAAAACGCACTGTAACAAATTTACTGTAGAATTTACAGGAAATACCTGGCAAAAAAGTTGCCAATAAAAATTCTGTAAAAATGTTGTTAAGTACTGTAAAATGGATTACAGTATAATATTGTTAAAACATTTACAGCTAATAATTGTTTGTACATTACAATATGTTACTGTTTTCTTACAGCATTTAAAAATTAACCTTGTATTATACATTACAGCATTTTTTTGTAATTCCCCTAATTTACAGTATTTACCTGGCAACTAGAGTTGCCAATAAATTCCTGTAAAAACTCCAAAAGGCAAGGAGTTGTTGTAATAGCTTTACATTTAAAATGGTGTAAATCAAAATGTTTTACAGTAAATTAATGTATTAGTTTGTTTATTTAAATGTATTACAATGTACAATATTTCAGAAAAACAAATACAGAACAGTTGTAAAACATATTTTTATTAAAGACTTCAATTTAACAGAAAAACTCAAAAATAGCACTTAATATTAAAAACAATACTCCGGTTTGAAAAAAAGTTTGGTCCAAGCAAGAAGCAAAATCAGCTTGACTATAAAGTTTTCAACTGGTTGTGTTTTTTTTGTTAGTGTCTAACTTTACCAGTCATTGGCAGTGAATATGACCTTCCAGAATGGTAAACATAAATGGTACAAAACATGTATGTTCACAAACACTATTGTAGTTAAAACTATTTATAAAAGTAATCAGCAGAGCTCTGTAAGAAATCAATGCGTAAAAATAGCATTTTTGGTTGCTGAACAGAAAATTTTACCAAAAAAAAAATCTCAAAAACTACAAACAGCACAAAAAAAAGAAAGATCTTACCGAACAAGTTTGCAGAACTCCTGTAGAATTCAATTTACTTACGAGCTAAACCACTCAAAGTCCATTAGCCTTCCGAGAAGGGTAAAAACATGGGGATTTACTCCATGGTTTCTCTTCTCTGAGACCTTTCCACCTTTTTTCCCTCCAACCCTTGTTATAGCCGTCTTGGTTCCAGTTGGTGGATTGATTCCAACAAAACATCTGCAAAAGATAAGTCAGAAAAACATTAAGAAGAGCTTTATGATAATGCTGCTAGTAAAAGCTTTTCCTTTAAAAAACAATATTTCCAACCTTATTCATTGTAAATCACATTATTACCAGAAAGCTCAAACTTAATGGTTTAAAAGTAATAATGTTAATTTATCACAGACAGATAGTTTTATTGTGTTAAAAGGCATCTCAGAAAGTGATTAAAATAATCTGAAATCATGCGCTACACTTCCGAAGTGTAGATTGATCCATAGTTCTCAAGAACCGGAAAAAGAGCAATATTCCGTTAAAAAGTGCCATGTCAAAATACAGATCATGTGATGCCAGCGCATCATTTTGAGCAGTTTTATTGTGTAAAAGGCATCTCAGAAAGAGAATAAAATAATCTGAAATCATGCGCTACACTTCCGAAGTGTAGATTGATCCATAGTTCCCAAGAACCGGAAAAAGAGCAAATATTCCGCCAAAAAGTGCCATGTCAAAATACAGATCATGTGATGCCAGCGCATCATTTTGAGCAGTTTTATTGTGTTAAAAGGCATCTCAGAAAGAGAATAAAATCATCTGAAATCATGCGCCCCACTTCCGAAGTGTAGATTGATCCATAGTTCTCAAGAACCGGAAAAAGAGCAAATATTCCGCTAAAAGTGCCATGTCAAAATACAGATCATGTGATGCCAGCGCATCATTTTGAGCAGTTTTATTGTGTTAAAAGGCATCTCAGAAAGAGAATAAAATAATCTGAAATCATGCGCCACTCTTCCGAAGTGTAGATTGATCCATAGTTCTCAAGAACCGGAAAAAGAGCAAATATTCGGTCAAAAAGTGCCATGTCAAAATACAGATCATGTGATGCCAGCGAATCATTTTGAGCAGTTTTATTGTGTTAAAAGGCATCTCAGAAAGAGAATAAAATAATCTGGAAACATGCGCTACACTTCCGAAGTGTAGATTGATCCATAGTTCTCAAGAACCGGAAAAAGAGCAAATATTCCGTCAAAAGTGCCATGTCAAAATACAGATCATGTGATGCCAGCGCATCATTTTGAGCAGTTTTATTGTGTTAAAAGGCATCTCAGAAAGAGAATAAAATAATCTGAACTCATGCGCTACACTTCCGAAGTGTAGATTGATCCATAGTTCTCAAGAACCGAAAAAAGAGCAAATATTCCGGCAAAAAGTGCCATGTCAAAATACAGATCATGTGATGCCAGCGCATCATTTGGAGCAGTTTATTGTGTTAAAAGGCATCTCAGAAAGAGAATAAAATAATCTGAAATCATGCGCTACACTTCCGAAGTGTAGATTGATCCATAGTTCTCAAGAACCGAAAAAAAGCAAATATTCCGTCAAAAAGTGCCATGTCAAAATACAGATCATGTGATGCCAGCGCATCATTTTGAGAAGTTTTATTGTGTTAACAGGCATCTCAGAAAGAGAATAAAATAATCTGAAATCATGCGCTACACTTCCGAAGTGTAGATTGATCCATATTCCTCAAGAACCGGAAAAAGAGCAAATATTCCGTCAAAAAGTGCCATGTCAAAATACAGATCAAGGGGATGCCAGCGCATCATTTTGAGCAGTTTTATTGTGTTAAAAGGCATCTCAGAAAGAGAACAAAATAATCTGAAAGCATGCGCTACACTTCCGAAGTGTAGATTGATCCATAGTTCTCAAGAACCGGAAAAAGAGCAAAATTTCCGTCAAAAAGTGCCATGTCAAAATACAGATCATGTGATGCCAGCGCATCATTTTGAGCAGTTTTATTGTGTTAAAAGCATCTCAGAAAGAGAATAAAATAATCTGAAATCATGCGCTACACTTCCGAAGTGTAGATTGATCCATAGTTCTCAAGAACCGGAAAAAGAGCAAATAAACAGAAAAAAAGTGCCATGTCAAAATACAGATCATGTGATGCCAGCGCATCATTTTGAGCAGTTTTATTATGTTAAAAGGCATCTTAGAGAGAGAATAAAATAATCTGAAATCATGCGCTACACTTCCGAAGTGTAGATTGATCCATAGTTCTCAAGAACCGGGAAAACAGCAAATATTCCGTCAAAAAGTGCCATGTCAAAATACAGATCATGTGATGCCAGCGCATCATTTTGAGCAGTTTTGATGTGTTAAAAGGCATCTCAGAAAGAGAATAAAATAATCTGAAATCATGCGCTACACTTCCGAAGTGCAGATTGATCCATAGTTCTTAAGAACCGGAAAAAGAGCAAATATTCCGTCAAAAAGTGCCATGTCAAAATACAGATCATGTGATGCCAGCCATCATTTTGAGCAGTTTTATTGTGTTAAAAGGCATCTCAGAAAGAGAATAAAATAATCTGAAATCAGTCGCTACACTTCCGAAGTGTAGATTGATCCATAGTTCTCAAGAACCGGAAAAGAGCAAATATTCCGGTAAAAAGTGCCATGTCAAAATACAGATCATGTGATGCCAGCGCATCATTTTGAGCAGTTTTATTGTGTTAAAAGGCATCTCAGAAAGAGAATAAAATAATAATCTGAAATCATGCGCTACACTTCCGAAGTGTAGATTGATCCATAGTTCTCAAGAACCGGAAAAAAGAGCAAATATTCCGTCAAAAAGTGCCATGTCAAAATACAGATCATGTGATGCCAGCGCATCTTTTGGAGCAGTTTTATTGTGTTAAAAGGCATCTCAGAAAGAGAATAAAATAATCTGAAATCATGTGCTACACTTCCGAAGTGTAGATTGATCCATAGTTCTCAAGAACCGGAAAAAGAGCAAATATTCCGTCAAAAAGCGCCATGTCGTAATACAGATCATGTGATGCCAGCGCATCATTTTGAGCAGTTTTATTGTGTTAAAAGGCATCTCAGAAAGAATAAAATAATCTGAAATCATGCGCTACACTTCCGAAGTGTAGATTGATCCATAGTTCTCAAGAACCGGAAAAAGAGCAAATATTCCCTCACAAAGTGCCATGTCAAAATACAGATCATGTGATGCCAGCGCATCATTTTGAGCAGTTTTATTGTGTTAAAAGGCATCTCAGAAAGAGAATAAAATAATCTGGAATCATGCGCCACACTTCCGAAGTGTAGATTGATCCATAGTTCTCAAGAACCGGAAAAAGAGCAATTATTCCGTCAAAAAAGTGCCATGTCAAAATAGAGATCATGTGATGCCAGCGCATCATTTTGAGCAGTTTTATTGTGTTAAAAGGCATCTCAGAAAGAGAATAAATAATCTGAAATCATGCGCTACACTTCCGAAGTGTAGATTGATCCATAGTTCTCAAGAACCGGAAAAAGAGCAAATATTCCGTTAAAAAGTGCCATGTCAAAATACAGGTCATGTGATGCCAGCGCATTTTTTTGAGCAGTTTTATTGTGTTAAAAGGCATCTCAGAAAGAGAATAAAATAATCTGAAATCATGCGCTACACTTCCGAAGTGTAGATTGATCCATAGTTCAAGAACCGGAAAAAGAGCAAATATTCCGTCAAAAAGTGCCATGTCAAAATACAGATCATGTGATGCCAGCGCATCATTTTGAGCAGCTTTACTGTGTTAAAAGGCATCTCAGAAAGAGAATAAAATAATCTGAAATCACGCGCCACACTTCCGAAGTGTAGATTGATCCATAGTTCTCAAGAACCGGAAAAAGAGCAAATATTCCATCAAAAAGCGCCATGTCAAAATACAGATCATGTGATGCCAGCGCATCATTTTGAGCAGTTTTATTGTGTTAAAAGGCATCTCAGAAAGAGAATAAAATAATCTAAAACCATGCGCGACACTTCCGAAGTGTAGATTGATCCATAGTTCTCAAGAACCGGAAAAAGAGCAAATATTCCGCTAAACAGTGCCATGTCAAAATACAGATCATGTGATGCCAGCGCATCATTTTGAGCAGTTTTATTGTGTTAAAAGGCATCTCAGAAAGAGAATAAAATAATCTAAATCATGCGCTACACTTCCGAAGTGTAGATTGATCCATAGTTCTCAAGAACCGGAAAAAGAGCAAACATTCCGTCAAAAAGTGCCATGTCAAAATACAGATCATGTGATGCCAGCGCATCATTTTAAGCAGCTTTATTGTGTTAAAAGGCATCTCAGAAAGAGAATAAAATAATCTGAAATCATGCGCTACACTTCCGAAGTGTAGATTGGATCCATAGTTCTCAAGAACCGGAAAAAGAGCAAATATTCCGTCAAAAAGTGCCATGTCAAAATACAGATCACGTGATGCCAGCGCATCATTTTGAGCAGTTTTATTGTGTTAAAAGGCATCTCAGAAAAGAGAATAAAATAATCTGAAATCATGCGCTACACTTCCGAAGTGTAGATTGATCCATAGTTCTCAAGAACCGGAAAAAGCGCAAATATTCCGTCCAAAAGTGCCATGTCAAAATACAGATCATGTGATGCCAGCGCATCATTTTGAGCAGTTTTATTGTGTTAAAAGGCATCTCAGAAAGAGAATAAAATAATCTGAAATCATGCGCTACACTATAGAAGTTTAGTTATCTGCTGCAACATTCGGATGCTAGGGCCAGAATTTGGTGCCAACAACATGAAAGCATAGATACATCCTTCCTTGCATCAACAGTTCAGGCTGCTGGTCATGGTGTAATAGTGTGGGGAAATTTTCTTCGTATCAATGTCACAGTCTCCCAGTATTGTTGCGGACACTATGTCCCTCTATGACCATAGTGTGCCCATCTTCTGATGCTACTTCCAGCAAGATATCGCCCCATGGCATAAAGCTTGAATCATCTCAGACTGGTTTCTTGAAATGACGAGTTCACTCTAATGACCTCCACAGTCTCCAGATCTCAATTCAGTAGAGCATCTTTGGGCTGTAGTAGAACAGGAGATTCACATTGTGGATGTGCAGCAGTTTTGATGCTATCATCAAAATAGCAGCAAATTTGATGCCATCATGTCAATATGAAGCAAAATCTCTGAGGATTGTTTCCAGCTGAATTAATGCCACAAAGATTCACGGCTGTTGATTCACGGGGTCAAACCTGGTACTAGCAAAGTGTACCTAATAAAGTGGCTGGTAAGTCTATGTATTGCTCTATTAGGGAAGTACAGTTGAAAAAGTCGCATATATTTTTAAGGGAAGTTTTTTGGGGTTAAAATAGGCCTAGTTGTTTCATTCTTGAAATGTTTATAGGGGACACTTTTTAAAACATGCAAACAGAAAAAGGCATTATTATATCCTTCCACATACATAGTGGTCACTGATGAGGTCTCCCTGGCTCTCCCCAATGTACTCAATAAGGCATCTGAGAACCACCTCTCTCCTTTTTTCCACTGATGCAGATGGATCCTATCAACATAAAATCACATCAAAAAGTTCAGCAGGATGAGAGTAAAAAAACTCAATGTTTTAATAGTCATCTTTAAATATGGTTGCATGAATGAAATTGACATAAAAAACCTATTGTTGTCTTGCCAGAGACAAGAGTTACAGTCTGTTACAATTTCATTGCAATCAACAGAATATTTTGTTTGACCATGAACAAATGTTTAACCTGTTAATGTTCCAAGTTTTTGTGTTTTTTTTTCTAAAGTATGTCTATGTTTTAAAGACAAGGAAAGTGCCAGACTTCAGTGTACAATGACCTTTATATTGATGGCTGGATTAATTAAAAACAGAATAAATGAAGAAAATGTGTTTCTGCCAAGAACAATCAACTGGTGGCCCTGAAATATACTTTTCAAAATTCAATCTACAATTTATATTTTATATGCAATTGAACATAAACATGCAATGATTACATCTTACCTGGATCAGTGTAATCAACTGGGCCTTGATTCGTTGACCCGCAGCCCCTCCTTTGGCATTGAAAAGTTCCAGCATCTTTGTAGAGAGTCTGTCCAATTGTGACATAAATGTGCACTCAAGTGGTTTGGAATTGAGTCTCATGAACTCCTCACGGATCTGTACAGAGAAAAATACAGCCTAAATGAAATGATCTTTAAATGATTGCAAAAAAAACAACATATGGTTTTATTAAAAGAATAAATAAACAATAAAATGTTTACTTTACCTGTGATGGTTGAAAAAGGGCTGGCCATCTCTCCAGAAGAACTGGAATAGATGGAGCCTGACCAACAATCTCCTGTCTTCTTAAACTGAAGGTTCTTGACATCATTTCGCTAATGAGTCTTCCATTATTCTTTTTCTTCACTTCTGTGATTAATTCCATTCTGTTGCTCTCAAGTGAATCTTCAGTTTCCCCTGCTGAGTGAGAAGGGAGGTAATTTACCTCAGCCTTTCTTGCTTTTTTAATATTCTTTGCAGGTTTTTTTTCATCAGCTGTTTTGTGCTTTAGTGAGTTCACTATAACCTCTGAGATCCCATGCCTTCGAAGTTTGCTTCTATAGTTTCCAACTTTGTACTTCAGGCTCTGCTGCCATCCATATAGACCACTGAAAGACCCTGGCTCCTTCAAACATGGGTGCTTTTTTGTGAGAGCCTCAGCAACAGCACACCGTTGTGTGTCATTTGGGTAAGGTGTGTAAGAAAAAATTTGATCAGCTAAGCACTCAAGGATGTTTGACTTCACTCCTGGGTATGAAAGCTCTCCGCACAAAAGCGAACCATCCCTGCTGTAGGCTTCATTGCCTTTTGAAGAGCAATTTCTGTGTTATATGAAAATGTGGGAATTGGAAAATCACATGGCCATGGCTTGTGAACCCCAGGGGTGCAGGAATTGAGAATGACTGTGTCGTCCGATTGTACAGAGCTTGAGCTACTTGGCGTAGATGGTACAGACGTATCGTAATTTTCTGAACCTGGAAGGACAGTACCATCTTCTATTGGGAGCTCTAGATTGTCTATAGGCGTTAACACAATTGCAGGGACATACACAATTTTCAGTGTGTCCCGGTCCTTTAGATCAGCAGTTGAGCTTAGAGTAACAAAGTCATTAAAATCTCCATCCATGTACTGAAGGCTTATGTCCATTGCGATCTCAAATGCATGTTTAATTGTGGCTTCTAACTCAGTAACTGAGTTTGGTATTTCAGGAAGGCACAGTTTTTTTTATCTCATGGTCAATGATGACTCTGAATTTCACAGCTGTGTCCATGTTGGTTTTTCTGGCCTTTAACACAGAACAAAATCAAATATTAGGTACATATACTTTTAGCTATTGATCAGAGCAGTGTTAAGCAAGTTTTTTTTGTTTGTTTGTTTAATTCATTTGGTGCCTCAAAGAAATAATAGAAAAAAAAATCATCCAGTAGTTATTAACTACACCATGTTCTAATTGATATCTATTCAAGACAAATGTGCCGCTTAAGCATTACTAAACGCCTGCCTCCAATCTTGTAGTCCAACAGTGGACATACATCATTGAGATCCATCTGTTCCACAAAAATGGCATGTTCTGTAGTCTCCAGCTCAAATCCTCGAAAGTGCTCATCATACCAAGAATTTAATGCCTTGGCAATAAAATAGACCTTGTTGCTCAGAATAACAATCTAAAGAACTTCAACAAAATCTGGGAGTCCTGCAGTAGATCCATAAGACACAATCATGCCTCTTGAGTATGTTGTTCCATGTACAGACACGCTACTGGAAAGATGGACTGTTGTCTGACCTGGTGACAGTCTTTTTATTTCATTGCACACATTGTCATGCAAAACAGCCACAGGCACTTCAGATACTTTTTTGGTGCAGAACCTGGGAACATTTGCAGTTGCATGAAGATGGTACCCAATCATTAACTGATGCTTGATTGCTAGGGAATGTAATACATTTCTGAAACTCCCTGCATGCCTCACTATTTGTTTGAAATAGCGATGTTTTCCCTCGAAACGCATAGTCCAAAAAGAAACAAGGGGTCCAAACCTTTTTACGAGAGATGGATAGTGCTCTAGGAAGTGGTGTTTGGGGATCAGCTTAACCTGAGGAAAAGCAGCAAGTAATCTGAGTCGATGCTCAGAAATCTTTGTGTCGAGATATGACAAACTTGCTTCTGTTTGAGTATGACTTACAGCAAGTTCAACGATCTCTTTCAGACACATTATTACTTCCCAAACAGGATCATCCTTCGGTATCTTGAGCCCTATCATTAGAGGGAGAAGCCTGATTAGGGTCCAGTTTTTGTGGGCATTTCCTCCAATAGTCCTATGTTTGGAGAAGGCAAGAGGAATGGGCTGCGGACTGTCCGTTTTATCTCCGCCCTTGTATGGAAAGGATTTGATTGTGTTGTTGAGCTCTTCAAGTGTGAAATACCCTTTTTTTATGAAATCTTTAAAGCAGAGTGCTAATTCCATGGGAACAACCCCTTCAAAAAGGTCATGCAATATATCAGGGGGATAGCCCTCAACCATGTGAAAATAGCTCAATTTCTCTGTCAGTGGGCAATGCTTTTTCATACCAAAATGATGTGGGAGTGTAGGGCTCTTCTGTAGAGTCTTAGCATGAACTGAATTATCTTCTTTTGTCCGGATAGGAAACACGCCTGATCTCACTTCCTTTTATTGAAAGTCAACATGTTCTCCAAGACAAAATCTGCAGATGTACTGGCCTGAGAAGCTTTCAACAAGGCCAGCAACTGAGTGTGCACCAAGGTTGTCAGCTACAACACAATAAATTGTCCCTTTGACAATTTTTCCAAGGGCTGGCACAAAAATACCATCTTGTTCCAGTGTAGCTATGTCTTCCAACAGAGGCTTGAGAACCTCTGCGTAGCCATATGCTTTAATATCATCAGCTTTGCCCAAAAGTGCAAGATATACCGAAGACAGTGTGGACCGAAAAAAAGATGTGCTGTTTCCCAAAATCCAGTATACAGCTGTTATCTTGTGTTTCCTATGGGATGTCCCTAATGGATTACAGACCTCAAAATCATCTACATATAGAAAAATGCAGATTCTCTGATCTTCAGAAAAAAAGCACACTCTCTGTAAATGGAACCATCACGAAAAGATCGATAACGTTTAGGAATGTACCAGGGTCTGTATTCTGGGATGAGCCCACCATTGCAATTATCTTTGTTTACAATTTGCTTTAATGATTCAAGGATGGGAACATACTGAAAAGTTTTGTTTTCATCAGGGTTCAGGACATATTCAACTGGCTCTATGACTTTAAACCGTTGTAGAAAATGCGCTCTCCTCCTAAAGGCTGTTGACAAGGGGCCATCTTGAGCCAAAGCCATACTTAATGGATAGGATGCATTTAACTCCTCAAATAGGGAGGATAAAGATGTACTTTCAATCACACAATTATTCTTTTTCAAGCGTGATGTAACAATGCCTCTGACAATTGATATTGAGGCTGACACAAACTGTAGTTCACTTACTAGTTCATCAATGCACCTGTTTGAAACATTATGAATACTTTCCAGTTTAAGTAAAAGAGCTCCAAAATGATCCAGAATTAAGTCTCTGTCATACTGTTCCACAGCATGTGCATGCAAACTTGGTGCTTCTATGTTGTCTTCATCCATTTTTTCATCAAAGGAAGTAGCTGCAGTGGAATCATGAGGTTCAAAAGCTTGTTCCTCATGTGGCTTTTTGGAAATTATGCTGACTTTAAATTGAGCTGGATTATAAGGAGTGTGCTTTCGGTGTTTGTGTACCATAAATGTTCCGTATATATTTGTTTGAAAATCACAACCTTCAAACACACACTCCACACTCTCGTTACTTTTAAGGTGAAGGCCATTATGAGTGAAAAATTCTCTCCCTGTTGGAAATTCCTGTGTTTGGCAAACTGGGCATGTTAGGGACAAGACATTCTCGGTCCTTTGAGTCTGACTTTCCGGATGACTACGAGACATGTGGGAATGAAAAGTGCTCCAAGATTGGAACGAACATGGGCAATCCAAGTATATACATGGTAGTGAATGACTATGGGTGAAGGTGCCATGATGACACCTGTAATGTTTGATAACCTCAGTTCTGCTGTGCAAGTGGTCACTGCATATTTTGCATGGCCAATTCATCTTTACTCAATACCTAGACAAAGAGAAATTTTTATTTTTAAATTAAAATAAATAACGTAGAAAATACCTCAGGCTCAGGAGAAGAGTAACTACACACACACAAATAATTATCAGCATCTGTTTTATGTGCTCCAAAATGTCTATATGTGTGAGATATTTAGTTTAATGACTTTTTTTGGACATTTACTATCAGTAGCTGAGTGCATAAAATAAACTGTGCACCTTACCTGTGTGGATTGATTGAGAGAAGGATGTTGAAACACTGGTATACACCGTTGTCTCTAAAAACATGCAATAATAAAATATTTTTGTAAAACATCATGCAAAGTATATCATAACGTTAAATCCCTTACGTTAAAATAACTCTTCCGTGAAATTCCATGAAAACTAGGCAAATATCTGAGCATATATATAGTATGTATTATAGATCTTCTGCGTGAAAGTACAATATTGTATATTCATAATCGTCAATTTACATTAACGTTACATTTGAAATACTTCTCGGCTTTCCTACCACCACGTGCGCCGCCGCCACGTGCTATAGCTATAGGGTCTCATCACGTAATAACACGTCAGTCACAAAAAGTCATGTAACATAATAAACTTCATACACAAAGATTTTTTTGGACTGCTTATTGCTTATTTATACAACATTCATTTGGTGTGCGGTCATATATTTATTGGTAAAATGCGGTGATTGACAGGCACCGCAGTCAGAAAACGCTGTTATCATGCTATTTGTAGAATTAACCAGATCCAGAACAAAGTTATAATCTAAAACATCATTATATTAAGAGTGAATTGCTTACCTTCTTACTCAGAAGATCCAGGCGAAAATTGGGCCGCTGACAAGAAAGATGGCGGTTGAACTTCTGTCTGCTTGAGAGAAAATGTCCCCCACGTTGCAAAAGTAACATTTATTAAGTAATATCTAACTGTTAGAAAAATTATGAAATGTGATTTCATGACTCCATGTTTTTGTAGATACTAAATGTATGATTTATCAAATGCATTAATAACTGTGTCTGTTCAGTTCTATTAGTTCTCATTCCTTTCAGAGATGTTCTCAGCGTTTACCGTGAGCTGAGACACCGTGACATTTTGCTTAGTCATTGCTTTTATTGTTCTCCTATTCTCTTTTCCGCTATTGTGACTACGTCCCTGTAACCACCCCTTGTTTGGGTTAAGATAACTCTTTAACTGTGAGACTTTTTGAGTTTAGCGGGCAGTAGTGTGTGTATGTTTTTGCGATCGGTCAGAGTGTGTAACTTCAGTGTTCCATTCTGGTATTCGGATGTTCTTCTCTCCTTCTCTCTCTCTATGATGCTTTTCGTCTCCATATGCTCTTAATCTCCTTGATCAAAAAATAGGTATCAAACTTAGTATGTCAAATAGGGAATTAAAATTAACATCAATTGGATTCGTGGTGTCGGTGTACTTCTTTTGGAATTTTTCCAACATATTGGTCCTTCGAGCCTTTTCCCAACATCTCTCCGACGCCTGGAGCTGGGCCTGAAACCAAGCTTGGGGAGAGACTTCTATGCTCTCTGGATTAAAAGACCTCCTTCGCTAAAATTCGAAGTTCAAAGAGGCCAGGACCACCAGGACGGCGGAGAGTGACGGGATTATCAGACAGCACACAGACCCACGATCTCAATATTCGGGTAAGACGCGATTTAAATTAAATTTGAATGGGTAAAACTGTTTAAACTTAGGGGATTCCGTTTTGGGTTCTGCTTTCGAACTTTTCTCGCATAGAGGCTGAGAGGCCAGTATGAAAATGCTGGTAGTATGATTTGAAGTAGACTTGGATGCGGTTTTCCTTGAGTGGGGGTTAGGCGACCCTGTTAGAGGTGCATAGAGGCATCTTCTGTGACACACTTGCGAAGTGTGTGAGACGAGCACAGAGGCTCCGTCTGAGACGCGCTCTTTGAGGAATTAGTGAACAGCAGTAAGACCAGTGATAAAGACTTTGTGTTTTTAAAGACCTGTGAACTTGTTGTTTTGAGGCTGATTCAGAGCTGCGTGAGAGTCACTTATATTGAGTTAAGACTATAAAAAACAACTCCGTGCCGGCACGTTAAACATTGAGAGTACGCGATGGGTAACAGGGTCGCAAAAGAGGAAGCATGCTATGAGGGAGATGCAAAATACATGTGTGAAAAGGATCCCGAAACAGTCAAATATCTTAAAAAATGGAAAGATAAATATAGTTTTAATGGAAAACTAAATGAAGAGAGTTGCACAAAACTGATAAAAGACATTGAAAAGAAAACCAAGACAAACAAAAAAATTAATGCAAAAGATGGTATTTATCAAGCAAGGGCATGGTTGAGGGAGGCAAGGAGAAGACGGGAGGGAGAGAGAAGGGGAAGAGTGGAGAAACCAGAGGAAAAAAACACATTGGCTTTACTTCAGAATGAAGACCTCGATTTGGTTTTTAGACACAAGCAGTCTGACCAGGGGGAACTACCACCTCCTTATCCACCCCAGCAGCCTACTGCTCCCAGTGTGTCACAAATATATCCTACTGGTGATCTGGCGAAGGCTGCTGCGAATGTCACAAAGCATGTTAATCCACTAATATTACGAAGTGATTCCACAGGCACTAGATCAGGCCTCACAAGAAAAAATTGGACAATCGTAAGATCTCATACTAGTCCAATAAAAAGTCTAAATCCTGATGACAGTGAGGTGCTTCCAATGATACAAGTCCCTAATCCATGTGGAGACGGTGAGAGTGCAACAATGTATGTTTACAGACCTTGGACTAATGAGGATGTCAGAAAAGCCACTGAAGGCATTCCAAATCCTAAAATTAATGTTAAAGAATTTGAAACTCAGATAAAAAAATCTCTATCACAGTTATAGATTGAATGGTGCTGAGATGGAAAGAGCTTGTAGACAAGTGTTGCAGACAAATTGGTGCATTGTTGCAGGCTCATGGAATCCTAATAATGCAGATGGAGCTCCCTTACAGTATGATTCAGACAGATTGAAAGCTGAGCTAAATGAATTGCAAGAGAATAGCAGACAAATATAAGATGATTCCAAATTGGGTAGAAATAAACAGATGTGTGCAAAAAGAAGATGAGGATGTTGATCATTACTATTCAAGACTGCAAGAAACATTTAATAATCACAGTTGCATGGACAAACCACAGGATTGGACTCTGGATTCGGCTTATGAACAGCAACTGAAGAATGCGTTCATGAAAGGAACTCAACAGAAAATCAGTAGCTTTATAACCAAACACATGATTAACCATCGAACTGCAAGACTGGTTGATGTGCTAGATTACGCTAGACATGCAGAGAGTGTTTTCAAAAGCAAACAAGGAAACAAAAAAGGGCAGATACTTGTGTTGAGTCAGAATGACGAAACTACTGTTTTATTCCAGGCGGAAGAAGGCCAGAACAGAGGAAGAAGCAGAGGTAGAGGCAGACGTTACAGAGGATATAGAAGGGACAATTACAGAGAAAGAACAAATAAATATATGGATAGCTACAACGACAGAAAAAGAGAAAACAGATGTTATGTGTGTGGAAGTAAATTTCATATTGCATGTATAAGTGTAGAAAGAAATACAGAGAGTGGTCAAACTGAAGAAGGAAGATGTGAAAAATGAGAGACGGATAGGAGAGTGCAGAGAGGCAGAAGCTGTAGACAAAACAATCTGTTCAAAACACACAAATCTCCAACTGATTCTCTCTCACACACACATTCTCAAACACAAGACAGACAATTCAAAGAGATGAAACAAAAAAAATAAATAAATAAATAATAATAATAATAATTAATTAACTGAAACTGACATTAATTAATTTAGACTCTATTGCTGTTTTACTCGTCAAGAAATTAAACTTAAATTCATCCAACATGATATCCCACATGCTAAACAATCAGACAAATTCATTTTTGATAAATCAGCAAATGGTAAAGTAAAAGTGAAAACCTTGAGAATCAATGAAAATAACAGATCGAATGAAAGGTAAAATACAAACTATTCAATTGTTTTTTCTATCAGGTATCCATTAAGAGAGAATATAGGGGACATTGTGTCAAAATTTTGAGTTTGATTGATTACCCTCCCCCCACCCACCAACTGCGCACCCCCCCTCTGGATCTACGTCACAGGATGTAGCCACCCTCCCTCCGTTTGTGTGTATATTTAAGAGTTGTATCAATTTTAATGTGTTAATGTTTTTGTGTGAAAAACTGTTTCGGAAGAGAGATGGCGGAGATGAATTCACCTTCCGTTACGGGTTGGAATGAAGAGATGATTGACTTTCTTTCAAAGGGTCCTAGAAAACCATTGGGGTATCTTACATTGACAAAATTTCTACATGATGATGTGGCTTTTGTGAAGAATGAATTCGCTTTGTCAGACGAGCGTGTTTTAGGATACTTATTTAACAAGTCGGATCGAGTTGTGACTCTCTACACAATCGGTGTCAAGGATGTCTTTTCACTTGAGAGTCCCTGTCTAACTCTCTATGCAAAAGACTGGAAGTTGTTTTATTCATCAGTCTGGGACGGTGTACACGGGATCGGAGAGAATCCGTTGTTTGTTGCTGAATGGAATGGTGTGACTCCTAACAGCAGATACCGTCTTGTTACCGATCATTCAAAGAAGGTTCCTGATGAGTGTATCTACATATTTTTCTGTAAGGATAAGACAAAGATTGGTGATGACTATTGTGTGACAAAGAGGAGTGATCATCATGAATTCTATGAGATGCAATTTGTGGTCAAATGGAAAGATCTACAACTATTGGATGATGTTTTTTTATCCATTAATAAACTCTTTGGTTGGTGCGACATGTATGATGGGTACAGCAAAGTGAAAACCAAGCTCTTTCACCCTGAAAAATTCAGAAAAAGTGGGTGTGGATCACTACCGGCTCCTCCCATTCAGTACAACATTTAAACCCTCAGAACTTCCACAAGACATTGTCACGAAATGGCTGAGAAGAGAACACCCAAGTGCAGACGCGCACTCACCACCCTGTTCGATATGAATGTTGATGAAAATGCTACAGACAAGAAACAGACCAAAATTCAACAAGTGGATGACGCTACCACCAACACCTCCTGGTTGGACAAATTCTGCAAAGAGTTGGGGTATCGAAACCTGACTTTTCTGACGGATGTGTGGAAACCTACACAAGCGACTTCTTTTGACACTACCGACGGTTGCTTCAACGATGTCGGATTCAGAATCCTGAAAGGTGTGATCGCTATGGCGTTGCAGAGCCTCATCTACGCTAAACGGAAGGATGTATGCAACGGTTGCGAGATTGACCACCCCAGTCAACTCCAACATTCCTGCATTTATGATCCTCCTACATACTTCTTCAGTTCACACTTTGATGAAATTTGTCAGAAACTGTTCAAGCCTGAACTCCAAACCATCATCGCGCACGCTCTGGGTGAGTGTGGGTTGAAGACGCATCCGCAAAGGATCCACGGAGCCGCTGGAGCTATTTTGCTGGAACTGAAAAACGAGCCATACATTGTTGACAAGCTGGAAGAGATCAGAAATAACCTCCTGGATAAAAAGACTGAAACAATCATCTGCGACGCTGTCGATTCTTGGAAGAATAGTAAAAGTTCGGATTAAGTCAGAATGGGTAACATTTGGTGTGTGAATAATATTTGTAATTATTTGTTTAAATCTTATTACAAATCCCAGTTGAAACGTTTGTTGTATCAAGTTATTTTTGATGATGATATGATGAAAATTCGGTCAAGACGTGTAACAAATTTCTCTAATTTGATTAAAGATGTACGATCGTTGTCAAATTCATGGGGTGAGATGATTAATGTTGTTCTCGATTCTGATGATGAAACCAAGACCTCTATGATAAAAGTTGTTTTAGAAACAATATGTAAAAACTCTGAAGATATTCGACCTGCCGATGTCCTCACTACGATTGTCTATGTGGTTGACGTTTGCTCGGCACTACTTTTAGAAAATGATAGAGCTTCTATAGGTGTTATTCTTGATTTTTCGATAAATTTTATTGTTGATAAAAACATAACCTCATGTATTAATTTTCTATACTATCTGGACAACTTGTAATTTTTTGTGTCCGAAATTATAATAAAACACTGTGTGATTAAACTTTGAAGCATCATTTTTTCAATATTCTTGCTGCGTCAACATGAGTGAGGTTATGAGAGAGATTTACTACACACCATCGAATCCCGGATCATTCGGTGGGAAAAAAAGATTAAAAGACGCTGTCTTTAAGGAAAGCGGAGTTCGTCTGACTGATGATGAAGTTTCAGAGTGGTTGTCAGGGGAGGATGCCTATACATTACATAGGACTGCTCCTAAAACCTATAAACGGAATAAGGTGATGGTGTATGGGGTAGATGCTCAGTTTCAAGCTGATTTGGCTGATATGACTGAATACTCAGAGGAGAATGATGGTTATAAGTACATACTGACATGTATAGATGTGTTTAGCAAATATGCTTGGGCACGTACGTTAAAAAGTAAGACTGGGAAAGATGTCACCGACGCTTTTGCATCAATTCTAGCAGAGGGTCGCATTCCTCAAAAGCTGCAGACGGATAATGGAACAGTTTTTCAATAAAAAATTCCAAGATTTGGTGAAAAAACACAACATCATTCATTTCGCGACTGCTTCAGACTTGAAAGCCAGCGTCGTAGAACGTTTTAATAGGACATTGAAAAGTAGAATGTGGAGATTCCTGACTGCTACAAATTCAAGACGGTACATAGATGTCTTACAAGACTTAATGTTGGGTTACAACACCAGTTTCCACAAGAGTATCAAAATGAGACCGGTGGATGTCTGTAAAGATAACGAAGACTCTGTATTTCAAAACTTGTACGGATCTATAAAGAAAGGGAAAGCTGAATTCAAATATAAAGTAGGTGATGTTGTTAGAATTTCGAAAGTGAGAGGTCCATTTGCAAAAGGGTATAAACAGAACTACACCGAAGAATTTTTCACCATTTCAGCCTGCATTCCGAGACAACCGGTCGTCTACAAGTTGAGGGATTATGACAACGAGTCTATTGAAGGAGTGTTTTATGAACAAGAGATACAAAAAATTAGCGTGAGTAAAAACAAAGCGTTTAAGGTTGAGAAGATTTTAGGAGAGAAAAAGCAAGGTCGATCGACGCTCGTTTTAGTGAAATGGTTAGGGTGGCCATCTAAATTCAACAGCTACGTTGACAAAAAAACATTATTTGATACAGCCTGAAAGATTTTGTTACGGTCATGGATAAGGACGGTTTCTACGTTACACTACCTTGCAACGCTTCTCTCTCTACTTATCCTGAAAATAGGATAGGTTGTTACAAAACTAGACTAGCCATCCCCATTCACTTAAAAGGACAGTGGGAAGTCGGGTTGTCTGAAATTGAATACCCTCGAAGTTGGTATACTCTTCGTAAGGAGGATTCATCGTTCAAAATATCAGTAGGTGGTAAAAGTAAGAATAGAGGTGATGTAACAGAGATGAGTCCTATTGTACCTCCTACCATCGTGAGGAAGAACATCCCCGCTGGATACTACAATGACATATCCGTATTAATTAGGAGACTAAATGAAGCCATCGCCCCTCATGGAGTAATGTTTTATGAACGTATAAAAAATAAGGTGTATTTCCGAGCTATGCCTAACGTTACACTCACATTCTATGGAAAGTTAGCCATCATCTTAGGCATGGACCCGCGAGTGAGTTGGGTGATATCAATTACACCGGTCCGGATCAGACCAAAGAAATAGTCACATACGCCAAACATCAGGTCGACATTAACTCTGGATTTTACACAATGTATGTTTATACAGACATCATAGAGCACCAACCCGTTGGTGATTCGTTCGTACCCCTTCTGAGATGTGTACATATAACGGGTGAAAACACTGAGAACATCACTATTGGTTATGACAAGCCACATTACGCATCGATCAACAAATCGGTTATAAGTGATATCGACATAGAATTAAAGGACGATCAAAACAAGGAAATACGTTTTTCTTACGGAAAAGTTGTTGTGAAGCTACACTTCAGACGGGTAAAATAAAAATGGTTTACTATACGCCTCATCATCACCACACAAATGCTGGGGAATACATTGATTACTACAGAAATCAAGCCGGAGGAGAGTTATCTGGGTTTCAAGGGGCCCCAGTTCTTTACGGAAATGGTCTGGGTGGATTATTTAAAAACTTATTCAGAATGGCTATGCCGATATTAAAAAGAGGTTTTAGCATCGCTAAACCCCATCTGAAGTCTGCAGCAAAAAGTATTGTTAGCGACGTTGTTACAAATGTTCTAACAAGAGCGAATACTGATGATGGAGCGCATCAGGCGGGTTCAGGCCTAATGGTCATGTCTCGTAAGAGATCTGCTAAACCGCCCGGTGTGAGGAGGCGTGGCCCACCATCGAAGAAAAAGAAACAGAACGATAAGAAAAGATCAGTCGTGACCAGAAAGCGAAAGAAGTCTACGGGTCGAAACGTAGGATTGAAGAGGAGTCTAAATACAATCTTTTAACATGGCGCTGCTACATCGTATGTCAGGAGAGTGTGTGAAGTCGGAATTGGACATATTCACCGTACCGATGACTCAGACGGTCATTGATAAAAGCACATATTTGGAGGTACCCCCTCTTTCGGCCATAACAGATACTGCACCTCTGGAATTTTTCATCGCCGGAAACGGTGAAGATTACGTTGATTTGAATAACACATTGGTATATCTACGTGTTAAAATCACGAGACCAAATGGTGCCGATATCGCAGACCCAGCAAAAGTTGGTTTAATCAATTACCCGGGCGCCACTATTTTTTCACAAGTTGATATCAGCCTCGGGGATAGATTAATATCGCAGAGTTCAAGTACATACCCTTATCGAGCCATCATCGAGACTCTCATGAACTACAGCAAAGATGCGCTGGAATCTCTTTTCTCAGCAGGATTATTTTACAAAGATACAGCCGGCCACATGGATGTGAATGACCCTGCAGGGCGTAATGGTGGTTTGACAAAGAGGGCTGGATATACGAGCGGGAGTAAAGTTGTAGAGTTGCTTGCTCCTATTCACGCCGACATATTTTTTCAGGAGAAGTTGATACTAAATGGTGTCGATATAAAGATTCGAATGATTAGAGGAAAAGATGAATTCTGTCTGATGAGGAGTGACGACGTTGCCTACAAACTCCACATTGTGTCTGCGTCTTTGTTTATCAAAAAGGTGTCAGTCTCTCCCAGCGTCAGGCTGGGGCATGCACAAGCTCTTCTCTCAGCAACTGCAAAGTACCCGATAGATAGAGTGTGCGTGAAAAATTTCTCCATACCAGCAGGCTCTCGGGTTTTAAATCAGGAGAATCTATTTCTGGGAGTACTCCCAAAGTCACTTGTGCTGGGTTTTATCGATAACGATGCATTCACAGGATCGTATGAAAAAAACCCATTTAACTTTAAACATTGCGATTTGGAGTATCTCACCATTTCTTCAGAAGGGCAACAATTCCCCACCAAACCGTTACAGCCCAATTTTCAGACGGGAGCTGCCGTGAGGGAGTTTTACCAGCTGGCTGGTGCAACCGGCAGACACCTGAGAAATCAACCACTCTCCATCGATAGGGATGACTTCCTAAACGGTTACACATTGTACGCGTTCAATCTAACGCCTGATGAAGACTGCGGCCAACACGTATCCCTCATAAAAACGGGGAATATTAGACTGGAGGCACGTTTCAGAGAACCGTTGCAGAATACTGTTAATCTGATTGTTTATGCAGTGTTTGACAACATTATAGAAATCTCTAATCGCAGACAAGTACTGGCTGATTACTACTGAATATGAATACTATTCAACTGACCAACATTATGGATAGGATTGTGTGTGACAAGGAACATTTTCTCGGTGTACTACCGTGCGATCGGCTTCCTGTAAACCCTATGACGAGTTTACCAACGAGTGTGATAATCAACACGCACCCGTCCACACTATCTGGAGAACACTGGTTAGCGGCATACTTTACCCGGGATGGAGTTTGCTGTTTTTTTGACAGTTTTGGTAACCCTCCAGACAGTCGACGTTTCTCATCATCTATAAACAACTTTATAATCAACAACTCATCTAGAGTGATGTATTCAAAGCAACGTGTTCAAGATTTCATGACCGATACATGCGGACAGCATTGTATATTTTTCCTCTATCACCTTATCTTAGGTTATGATTATAACAATGTAATGGAGTTGTATTCTCATGATTGTATTGAAAATGATGGTATGGTTTCATCGTTTGTAAAAAAGTTTAAACCGGCATGTAATGAAAAAAACAATTCATACATTTGTTGTATTCAATCATGCTGTATACCACAACCAATTATTAAATAAAGATGCTGAAAAGCAAATTTTTTTATCTCTTTTATTATAAAGTAAAAGACATTTCACACAATTATTGTAAAAGAATATTTCACACACCATTTTTGAAAAAACAAAACACTCGCAGAAATCACAACGTTTCACACAATTATTGTAAAAGAATATTTCACACACCATTATTGAAAAAACAAAACACTCGCAGAAATCACAATGTTTCACACAATTATTGTAAAAGAATATTTCACACACCATTATTGAAAAAACAAAACACTCGTAGAAATCACAACGTTTCACACAATTATTGTAAAAGAATATTTCACACATCATTATTGAAAAAACAAAACACTCGCAGAAATATCACAACGTTTCACACAATTATAGAAAAAAAACAAAACATTCACATTTAACAGAATTTCAAAAATGCATCCAACTATCACGTTCAATCTTTTTTGATCTTCTTTTTTTTTTTTTCAAAAACACATGTGAATCCTCATCACTACCATCATCATCAAAACTCGTGAGCCGTTTACTTCTTAAAGTATGAATGACTTTCCTAACATTATGATTAGGTATTGTTGAAGCTGGAATGTTATTTTCTTCAAACGCTTGTAAAAACTCTTTCCAACCTATGGGTCGTCTATCATCCGTAACATGATGTGAATTCATTAAATTCTTAAATAGATCAACCATGTGAGATCCACGTATGACTCTGCCTTTAAACACAAACTCACCAGAGTCATTCCATGTTGATAACTCCTTGGCTTTCAACATTTTCTCCAAAATGTATTTAGTGTTTTTAACATTTCTCACAGAAACATTTTTCAACACTTCAGTCTCTACATCATCACTACCAATTTCTACCGAATCAGGAATAGTTTGATCCTGTTGTTGTTGTTGTTGTTGTTCTTCTCGCTGTTGTTGTTGTAAAGAAAGCGCTAACATGTTACTCTCTTGATCACCTTTTTTCACAATTGTTAAAAACCTGTTGAGAACGCTAGCATAAAGCTTAGCCTTTTGATAATCGTCCATTTTTCCACTATGTAAAATGTTGCGTATTGATGTATCAAGATCAGATTCTACAACATTTTGAATGTTCTCACGAGGGGATGATGTCGTCATCGCTTGCAGCTGATGCTGCGGAACTAAAAACATTTTCTCAGCATACTCCATCCTCACTCCCTCCTGGAGGCTATCAGACTAGTTATAAAAGGTATGGCAACGCTTAAAAGAGGAAGTAAAAAACCACCCGTCTGATTAATAAATCGCTTCTTTGTTTTAACACCAACTTTTTTGTTAGCAAAAAATTTTATTTCAGCCTTTCTTCTTTTAAGTTTACCCAGCTGGACTTTGTTGATCGGAATTGTCCCGTATAGAATATTAAGAGCAACTTCACACAGGGTTAAGATGAGCTCGTCGGAGGCTGACTGGAGAATAAGACGGCGTTCTTTAGGTCGTGCTTTATGTAGAATCTTTAAAAGAGGTAGTTGGTCACACAGCCGGTTCGACATTTTACCCCCGTCTTTTCTTCTGGAGATAGACGACCTGTCTGTCCGAAAGTAAACCGCTTCTGAGTCTAAATTCCTCGGGCGTTTTTGCTTTATAGTCGACCAAGAGATATCCATAAGGCTGACTCGTAGCATCTCGGTACGATTCAATAAAATATTTAGCATTTCCCGGATACATTTGACGCCCCAAAACAGCAACTTGATTAGCATCTCGAGGGTTTTTAAAAAGAATTAAATAGTTTGTGTTCAAACTTATCGTACGGCTAGATTTTCCTTGGACAAAAAGATTCTGTACCACATAAATAACAGATAGATTTCTATGGTGAACAAACTGTGTGAAACACCTTTCCACCTCCAAATTACCGCTGGCAGCTTGCATCATATCATCAATTATTAAAAGATTTGTTTTACTGGGTGGTAATAAACTGTCATCATTTAAAGCCTTCGGTATTCCTTCAACAAATGTAATATTACACACCTTAGACAGTTCCGTATACAATGGTTGCCAACAATCATACAAAAAAACAATGTTTTCAATTTTCTTTGAAATTAGAAATTCAGCATTCTCCAAAAGTTTTTTTATAAAGTACGATTTTCCTGAATTACTAGGCCCGCTAATAACGCATGAGAATGGATGTTGAAGTCTGAAATCAAACCCACCAACGTCTCTAATTCCCCCTTGCATCATAGACTAGAATCCGTACGGCAATGTGGTGAAATCCTGTAAGAGCCGGCGTTTAGTGTAAACAATCTTAAAGCGTTTAACAACTGTTTTGTTCCGTAGGATGAAGCCTCTTTTATCCCTCACAATGTTGTCAGACCGCGCTGAAAGGTAACTCTCATCATCACTGCCTGATTTGACATAATTTTCAACCAGACCAATCAGACTGTCTAATTTGATATTCTTTGAATTTTCAGCATTCAGGGTTATACCTTTAGCCTTCATACATGTTTTTCCCCGAAATGTGCGATAACCGTATGACTTTGGACCTGCCGCTGCGAATTCGGTGATGAAATCCCCGTCGCCTATTTCATCCGTCAGTTCTCCTAAATATTCACCAACCGGGGGGATCCAATCACCCTCCTTTGCCGTAAATATCACACTGTCTGTGTCAGAGTACAACAGGCGGTCACCGAGTTTGTCCATCAACTCATACAACACCAAACGTGCTCGAGCGGTTGTAAAAGCGGCGATGAAGACATTTACATCTTTAGCAAAAGAGGGGTCCTCTTTACGATCGGTGTACTGTACGAGTGCGACGTCATCTGAGACAAAGGCAAAAAATTTAAGCGTTTCAGGATCACCAAAAACAATTTTAGCAAATTCTGCAGGATCGCTTATCAAAACGCTCTGTACCTGTCGAACCCTTAAACCTAATCGCCCCCACAAACTATTGAGACAGCGTTTTGCTATAGATCGCTGAGCAGGATTATGATTAATGTGATTCGGATCAAGACGCACTCCCTCTTTTTCATAATACCTGCTAATGTAGGCCTTTTTCTCAGCATCTGTTTTCACATTGGGTGGGTAGCCTGACGCTTGTTGTTTCAAACGTAGAAACTTTTTGACATATCCTGAAAAAAGATTATCCGATCTTTCAGGGAAATGCCACACTTCATCGAGCTTAGCTATTCGATAACCCTTTTCAATCGCTTTCACCAACTCAACAGACACCCAACATCCGGAGAGTGCCCGCTCCTCATCCGTGTGATTACAGTCTTCGGTCTGATTCTCACTCTCGGCACAGGTGCGGCATAAGGGGAACATTAGTTTACCCCCGCATCTATACGGAAGAACAGGATGTAACAATCCACGCGGTGGATACACAGTGGCTTTAACAAGCCCAAAGTATGACTCTACAGAATCAAAGTTCTCTGTAATAATAGTGGGGTGTGAAATTGGGAAATCATAATGATCCATTGTGTAGGGGTATAACGAAATGATGTCCTGATATAACGTCTTCTCACCTTCTTCTGTTTTATGGTATAACTTGTAAGCGTTTGTACGCCCCCCAAACAATGCATCTCTAGGTTTAAGCCTCTCAATCTTTTTATACGTACTCATGAACTCAATCACAGCGGGGTTTGTTTTCTTCATCTCTTCCCACTCACATTCCCAAATAACCTCCACTTTCAAACCGTATGAATTTTTGAGAATTTCAACCTTGTCATCTGATTTTTTCCTGAGAACGCTGAAAGGTATACCTGACAGCGGATGTGTTTTGTGGGGTTCAAAACGGCAGGAATGACCGTGATGAATACAGCCGTTGTACTCGAGAGCGTGTTTAACACCACTCTCTTCATAGTACCCGTCCAAAAAGTATCTACCTACTGAAACTTCACCCTGATTTAGAGCATGTTTTAGATCAACTTTTCTAGTCGATTTCAAAAACTCAAGCCATTCTATCGAGCCTGAAGAGTAAGCCTTGCTGGTGTGAACGTAAGCTTTATCATGAGTCAACGCCACTGTGTTTCTTTTAAGAAAATGGGTTTTAAATATACCCATACAGCAGCTAGGGAGCGTCGTGTAAGTGAAAGGATCAATTTCGGTGTGAGTGATGAATTCGGATCTGAATTTCATACAGGCCTCTCGTAAGAGAACGACATCATTTGTCCCATATTCTTCTAACTCCTTTGCAAAGTCAAACTCCTTCCCGATTACAGTCTGGTACCAATCATTAAATGCATTCTGATCTTTCAAAGTCATGTTGTCATAACCGTAAAATGTTTTCTCCGGGTAAGGACCAATATAACATTGATTTTCAACTGTGTTAAACCCATGTGGAAAATAACCCTTACCCTGACAAGTTAAGCCTAACGCTTCGGGTGTTTTTGACAGAGCCATAGGCATGAAGGCATAACTGTCGATGTAGCGTTGTTTAAACGCCTTGTCATACATAAAGATCAGTTTACAACCCTGCATTATAATGTCCAAAAGAATCCCGGCGTTACAAAAATACTCGAGGATTAAGAATGAATCAAATCGAGAAGCATAATGAGCTATAAAGCAGTAATCATTATATTTTGGTTGTCTGAAATGACTCATCATGGCAGCTATGCAGTAGGGACCCTTCGCTATGAATTGTTCACCATCAAATGTGATTGCACACACAAAATTAGGCACATGTTTACCCTCAAACTGCATAGTTTCAAAATCGTAGAAAATATATTTTGTACTGCTCGGTTTCAATCTGGTAGGTTGGATGAAGCACTGGTGAGTTCCTTCATCAAAAAGTTCCTCTCTGCAAAACTCACAATTAAAAGGATGACATTTATGGGTTTTTTTTTGTTTCGGATCGGTTTTATAACGCCTGTTGCATTTTTTACAATATTTTGTGACGTCGCAGTGTGATCTCTCTAACCCGTCGGGAATTGTTTTATGCATTTGGTAGCAGAAGCGTGATTTGCAAAATCTACCACAATCTCCACAAACCACCTTCTTTTTTGGTTGTTTGTAACAATCTGGATTGTGACATACGTCGCACACATATTTGCAACTATGCAACGTAGCATCGCTGTGACCTTTATAACAGAATTGACACACGTAATCAGCACCGATGAATGTTTTCAGATTTAATATGATGTGATAATGTTCATCATGCAGGTATAAAAAAACAGTCTTTGGGTGTGGTTCGGTATTATTCTGATAACATTCTAACGATCCTGGTTGGGTCCTGAACATTACAACGATTTTTATGTCGAGTAGTTGTTCAAACTTTGCAACATCACCGAGAGCAATCTTTTCATGCAGGCCGAACCCAGCTCTAGCTTGTATAGAGGCTGCTTCAGCTTCCAGCTCACTCTCTGGAGTGTCGGGGTTCATAAATCTTGCCAGACATATAGAGAAGCAGAGCTGATTTGAGATGTTTGTAGGTGTAAATAGACATACCCTCTTTTTTTTAATCAGTAGATTGAGAGCTATATCTGTACATTTACGACGCTTTCCACCGCCTTCCCATCTCCTAGCCACATTAACTAAAATATCGACGGTAGAATCTGCTGAAAGATCTTCGTTGCTCTGCAAAGCGTTTGTAATCTGATCTGTGAATCTGTTGATATCATATTGATCCCTCTCTGTCAAAACAACATTGATATCTGATGAAAGACCACTACTCCTAAGCGCAACGCTGATCACACAACCATCACCCCCCACCTCTCTAGCATCTGTGATGACTTCATTCAAAATGTTGTATACTCTGTTGTGATAATCAGCAAAATCTGTCGAACGTACATCGCGTAAGTTGAATGATCTCCGGAGCTCAACACTGTTGAATCGTGGTCTCTGCTGAATTTGATATTGATTACCACTACCACCGTTCTGAACTACATCAATTGGGGTTGGAGCAGAATTATTTTGAGACGGATGATTATCGTCCAAATGGTCAATTAGCCTTTGAATCGCCTCAAGCGGGTTTACAATCTCCATCTCCTCCATTTCAGAGGGGTGTCCACCATCATGGGGGGTTAATGTATCTTCATCAGACTCATTACCGTTTTGAATTCTTTGTATCAGCCTATTTAAAGCATCATTATTTTCAGAGAAGGAAGAATTTGAAAATAGAGACTCGTTTTCAATTTCATCGAGAATTACTCCTACCTCATCTTCTGATAGAGAGTTTATTTCCTCCAGAGCATAATTTCTACCCGACTGTGTTTGGTCTACCATATTTTGACCACCAGAGGGAGGTGTTTCCTCTGTTGGGTCATTAGAGTCCATAGACTGTATTAATGCATCTATTTCATCCA
>SRMA01027559.1:0-14464 GCA_007224835.1 Danionella cerebrum | reverse complement strand
TTTGCAAAATATGGTGGAAAATAAGTATTTGGTCAATAACAAAAGTTCATCCCAATACTTTGTTATTTACCCTTTGTCGCCAGTGAGAGAGATCAAATGTTTTCTGTAAGTCATGTTTTCTGTATGTTTCCTCACCCATGCTTCATAGTAGGTATGGTGTTCTTTGGATGCAAAAAAATCTCTGGATTTTTCTTTCTCCTTTTGTCTCTCATAGTTGAGGTCTATCTGTGATAAACATTATGGGCATCTCTCATCTTTTTAAGTGGGAGAACTTGCACAATTGGTGGCTGACTAAATACTTTTTACCCCACTGTAACCCTAACAGAAAACCAAAGTGGTGTTCCCGTAGACTCACCTGAGCAATATACGCTCTGTACAGAAAAACATTCTTCTCCATTTCCTTTTCTGGCCCCGATATCTGAAAGAAATGCACAATTATACGCAGTCCACTGGTTCCCCTGATTAATTACCAAACTTTTCTGCAGGAACAAAATGGATACAATCAAACAAAACCAGGGAGTATTGTGGAAACGAAGACCCTAGAAGAGATGCAACGGTAAACTCACAGTTCGTTACGTACCGCAGTTTTCGGTTTGGTTCTGATTTTTTTTTTATCATTCTTTGTATGGATCGCATGAACAGATAAATAATAGGCGACTTATAGAATTCACTTTATTTAGCTAAATCAAACATCAAGACACATCTAAACTTTTCACTTTAAATTAAAACAATGAAATAAACAATTGTAGAAAGTTTCATCAGCAGCAAGCGGATTAGTGCAGCAACAGAGAGATTTAAAGGGCACCGAGGGGTCCCGAAACCAGGAACAGCTGTTTGAAGATGGCGCAGAAGAGCACTTGATTTTCCTTGTGCATAAGAACAACTGATAAAGTGTTGCTGGCACATGGAGACATTTTTGTTTACCATTCTTTTTCCATCTTTGTTGCATTCTTCTGCAAAGCTAGCAAAAAAGCGAGCACTGTCTCCACCGCGCTGACAGTACTCTCTGGCTGTGGGAAAGTCCCGCCCTCCTCCAACTTTAGCACTCACTGATTGGATATTTACACAAAGGAGCAGTTCATTGATTGCTCGTTTCTTTCCCTGACACCTGCTTTTTCACATGTGAAACTAATAATAATACATACACGAGCTATTCAAAATGAGGAAACAAAAAACCACGGTTCACAAGGCCATAGCAAACTGAGGAGGGTGTACCGAACGGTTTGTTATGAAACCGTATTGTGGCATCCCAAGACACTAGCTATGACAACTGGCAGCACTTGGCTTGTCCGAGCTCAATCGGGCCATCCTGCATTAATATGCTGCACACATGCTTAGCCAGAAGCGGTCATGAAAGAGATATATTACTGCAGCACACTGCCACTATTACATCATCTGAGGTAGGGGTGGGCGATATCTCGATATTTAAAATATATCGAGATATTTTTTAAACCCGATATGAATTCTGACATATCGTACATATCGATATAATGTCTTATTTTTAATTTTCGCCACTTTGCTTGTGTGCCTTCTCTGTGCTGCGCTCGTCTGCGCCTCCTCGCTTTTGTTCCCTCTCCCCTTGCCTGTCGTCTCATTCAACATGGCGGCGCCCGCAACCAGCCCGGAGGCTACAGAACTTGTTGCAAAAAAAGAACAGCTGGCTCCATTATGTGGAAATACTTTGGTTTTAAGTCGTCAGACGAACAACAGACAGATGTCTACTGCCATGAATGCCGTGAAAGTTGCTGCCAACCAAAGCGCAACTAATCTCCACAATTCTATAACGCGGAGTGTAGAATATGAAAGACAGAGCGCAAGGTGGTGTAGCGTCACAGAGTTCATGGCATTTCACATAGCGGTGGACATGGCACCCATATCCGTCGTTGAACAATGTGGCTTTAAACGTATGCTAAAAACACTTGATCCCAGTCAGATACAGTTTACCCAGTCGGTAGGGGTGGGCGATATCTCGATATTTAAAATATATCGAGATATTTTTTAAACTCGATATGAATTCTGGCATATCGTACATATCGATATAATGTCTATATTTAATTTTCGCCAATTTGCTTGTGTGGATGTGTGCCTTCTCTGTGCTGTGCTCGTCCGCGCCTCCTTGCTTTTGTTCCCCCTCCCCGTGCCTGTCGTCTCATTCAACATGGCGGCGCCCGCAACCAGCCCGGAGGCTACAGAACTTGTTGCAAAAAAAAAAGAACAGCTGGCTCCATTATATGGAAATACTTTGGTTTTAAGTCGTCAGACGAACAACAGGCAGATGTCTACTGCCGTGAATGCCGTGAAAGTTGCTGCCAACCAAAGCTCCACTAATCTCCACAATTCTATAACGCGGAGTGTAGAATATGAAAGACAGAGCACAAGGTTTTGTAGCGTCACAGAGTTCATGGCATTTCGCAAAGCGGTGGACATGGCACCCATAACGTCGTTGAACAACGTGGCTTTAAACGTATGCTAAAAACACTTGATCCCAGTCAGATACAGTTTACCCGGTCGTCATTACTTTTCGAGACAGGAACTCCCGCGACTGTACACTACAGAGAGAGCGCGGCTTGCTCCTGAATTGGAAAAGGTTACTTACAACAGAGGTCCTGCAAAGATGAGCTTGAGTTGTTTTATTTTTGGATGAAAAGAAGGCAATGTGTATTATTTTACAGTTAAATTATTATTTATGTTATCAGGGATTTTGTTTATATTCTAAATGTTACAGGAGCACTTTGTTCCTATGCACTGCCTGTTTTTTAGTTGTTTTATTTTTGAATGAAAAGGCAATATGTATTTCTTTATTGTTTTATAATATGTATACAAAGATTTCTGAAAGAAAATTTGCAGAAGCACCTCTGAGCTTCAATAAAAAACGACTTTGACATTTGTATTTTTTTTTTTTGCAGTAGGGTTTTTTTTGGGGGGTGGGGGGTAGTTATAAATCCTGTAAAGATATCGAGATATATATCGTATATCGAGATATAGCAAAATATATCGAGATATATTTTTTTGCTTCATATAAGCCCAACCACTTGGGAACTATGGATGAGGGGGTCCATAGCTAGGTTAAATAACAAGGGAGACATTGGGTCTCCCTGTTTAACCCCAACCCTGATGTTGATGTCAGAGGTCCGCCCGTCTCTTAACTCAACCTGGGTCACGCAGTTTTCGTAGGAGCTCCTGATCAGCTCGACTACGTGTGGATCTAGTCCGATTTGCTCCACCGCGGAGACAATGTGGCTGTGGGTGACGGAGTCAAATGCCTTAGCGAAGTCAACAAACACAATTGCAGTCTGGCTCTTCTCTTCTCAGCCGAGTTCCAAGATTGATTTCAAAATTTGGATGTTCTCTGAGCATCCTGGGGTCGCCCTGAAACCCCGCTGCCTTGGATGGATCGGGCAGCATTCGGCCAACCTTTTGGTTATTATTTTGGAGAAGAGCCTCCGGACCAGTGAACCGATAGTAATTGGCCTCCAATTCCCGACATCATTCATTTCGAGGTTCGAGGTCTTTAGTATCAGAGCCGTTCTGCAACGCTTAGCACAGACCGGAGTCTTCCCCATCAGCCACCACAGATTGAACGTGCGTGATAAATTCTCGCCTGTTGGATCCCATTTGAGAATGTGGCATTTCCCAATTTTGTCTAGGCCAGAGACGGATGCGTTCGAAGCCTGCTTGAGGCAACTCAGAACTTCGGAGGCTTATATGAGGCCGCCCGACGCTGCGTTGTTTGCTCTTTGAGTGGTGGTGTGAGGGCCCAAGCCGTGGAACTCGGCACCTGTTTCCCAGACGTCCCTGTAGTGCCTTTGGATGATTTCGGTTTCAATAGTACATTTGGAGGGGCGAACCCCATCCAAGAGTTCCGCAATTAAGCCGGCTTGGTCCCTCTTATAATTGAGCTGGATTTTAAAGTACACCCTCTTTTTGGCTTCGACCGCCTGTTTCCAGCGAAGCCTTGGTCCCCGAACGGTGGCTCGGGGCGGCCTAACCACTCTGGTTGGGTTTGCCTTTCTTTTGCCTCCGAAGACCGCAACCGCCTGTTCCTCGATCAGTAGGTCAAGTTGATCGAGACCCTCAAGCCAGGCCGTGAGGACTCGATGTGTGCCCACTTCATTCTCAGCCCCATTTGAGTCCCTAGCCATGGAGAGGGCGGCATCACGCAAGGTACGCGATAACCCCCGGGGCATAAGAAACGAAGCATGAGGGCTATCGTTGCTCTCACTTCTTCCGAGGGACGCCATGACAGCACCCTCGACGGGACTGAACACCACAGAACCTCCCACCTCTACCCTGCCGGGGCTCCCAGTGTCGGTAAGGTCTGTCACCTGTACTCTCAGTTGGTTTCTGTACTCTGGGTGGACGTGCCGTTCATGCGTACTCAGAGCCCTCCGAGAGACGAATACCCTGTCACACTGGAGACACCTTTCCTTCCTTTTGACCTTGATAGGTCCCCGCCTGACATTACATTTATAAAGGTGTTCCATCCCATCCCTTTTCGTCTCCCATTGAACTCTTTCCCACATGCCCGACATCTGTACCTAATAGACATTTCGGGGTGCCGGGCTTTGAGGTGTCTCTCAGTCCTGGTTACCATGCCCACGGATACGCCACATCTTTCACAGTAGAATCCATCGGGCAGAACGGGGAGCTCCACCACAATGGACCTCTGATCTCCAGAGCAAACGGGGGGAGCGATGGTCGGAACCAAACTCGAGGGGTCATCAGCTCTGGGTGTCCCGGTACCGATTGTTACGGACATCCGGCCGTCTTGACCTGGGCTGTTCCTCCCCAGGTCTAAGGGACTCTCGCTGCAGTCGGGACTTGTGACTGCTTTAATTTTCGGTAGAATCACTAGACAATCTCGTAATCCCAGTCCTCGCAAGATTTCCGCATCGGATAGGCCGCGAACCATCACGCTACCCCCGGCCCTGGGGTAGCCAGACCTTGCTCTAACAAGGGAAGACCGGTCTTTAGTCCCCCTTGGGCAGCTGTTTATCCTGGGCGCCCTGCCATCCAGTATGAGTTTCGAATTTGGACTGTCCATTAAGTAGGTTTTTGAGGGGAGCATGCCAACTCCCCTCCGCCTCACTTCCTCCTACGCTTTCCGGGGAGGAATCTACCGGGGACCAAGAAACCAGCCAGCCACCACGCCAGGACCACCAACATCCACCCTTGCCATCGTCTGCTTGAGGCATCCGGGTTTGGTCTTCTCCTTAGGATGTGGTCCCGCTGTTCGGTTGTTGTACGTCCTCCATTATGGCGCCTGGGCTCATCTCGCTGGTAGGTGGAGCCAGTGACCCCAGCAAAACAGCCGGCCGGAGCCAGCAACCCCCAGACTGACTCCCCCCTAGTCAGCATGGATTTCGATCTGTCACGGGAACCCTTCCGTGTAAGTGAACCCTTCCGAACCGACCTCCAGGATGCTGGCATCGCCAGTCTTTCCGTCACTCCCATGGCGGGTTGCGATTAGCCGACAAGACATCGTTACCGGGCTGGACCACGTGGAGGTTGCAACCTTTGCCGCTGGTCCATGCTTTCAATCGATACGGGTTTTTACTCCAGGTGGCCTAAACCACAACGAGTGCACATAATTGCTCCATTCACCTCCATTCAAAAATTCTGGTGGACTTTGTTTAAAATCTCAATCGCAGGCTATTTTTAACTCTCCATAAATCATTCAAACTTTATCACAGCTTCACAAAATTTACACCATTCTCTTCCTTAAAATCTTGGGATTCTAACAGGAAAAGAAATATTTCAATACCTCTGGTCATTCTTTCGTAATCCTTATTTGTTTGAGGGTATGGATTTCTCTGAAATTAGCAATTGCACAGAATCAAATGAAGACTATTTGTAGCTCGCCATAATTTTTTTATTTCTAATCACACCTTCACAAAAATTACAGCATTCTCTTCGTTAAGATCTTCTGCTTCTTCTTCTTCTTCTTTTCCTTTCGGCTGTTCCCAGTTTAGGGGTCGCCACAGCGAATCATCCTTTTCCACCTAACTCTGTCCTCAGTATTCTCTACTCTTGCACCAACTACCTTCATGTCCTCTTTCAGCACATCCATATATCTTGTCTTTGGTCTTCCTCTTGACCTCTTGCCTGGCATCTCCATCTCCAACATCCTTCTACCAATATAACCACTATCCCTCCTCTGCACATGTCAAACCATCTCAATCTGGCCTCTCTGACTTTGTCTCCAAAACAACCAACCTGAGCTGTCCCTCTGATGTGCTCGTTCCTAATCTTGTCCATCCTCGTCACTCCTAAACTGAACCTCAACATCCTCATCTCTGCTACTTCCAGCTCTGCCTCTTGTCTCTTCCTCACTGCTACAGTCTCCAACCCATACATCATAGCTGGTCTCACTACTGTTCTGTACACCTTTCCTTTGATTCTTGCTGACACTCTTCTGTCACACAACACCCTGACACTTTTCTCCACCCACTCCAACCTGCCTGCACTCGTCTCTTCACCTCTTTTCCACACTCCCGTCGCACTGGACTGTTGACCCCAAATACCTAAACTCCTGCACCTTCTTGACCTCAGCCCCTGTAACCTCACTGTTCTATTTCCCTCCCTCTCGTTCAAACACATGTATTCTGTCTTGCTGCGGCTGACTTTCATTCCTCTTCTTTCTAGAGCTGACCTCCAACTTTCCAGGTTTTCCTCCACCTGCTCTCTGCTCTCACTACAAATCACAATGTCATCTGCAAACATCATTGTCCACGGAGATTTCCTGTCTGACCTCATCTGTCAACCTGTCCATCACCATAGCAAATAAGAAGGGACTCAAAGCTGATCCTTGATGTAGCCCCACCTCCACTTTGAACTCCTTTGTCTGACCTACAGCACATCTCACTGCTGTCTTACTTCTCTCATACATATCCTGAACTATTCTGACGTACTTCTCTGCCACTCCTGACCTCCTCATACAGGACCATAGCTCCTCTCTCGGCACCCTGTCATACGCTTTTCTAAATCCACAAAGACGCAGTGCAGCTCCTTCTGACCATCTCTGTACTTCTCCATTAACAATCTCAGAGCAAAATTGCATCAGTAGTGCTCTTCCTGGGCATGAAGCCATACTGCTGCTCACAAATATCCACTTCTCTTCTTAGCCTAGCTTCCACTACTCTTTCCCAAAGTTTCATTGTGTGGCTCATCAACATTATACCTCTGTAGTTGTTACAACTCTGCACATCACCCTTGTTCTTAAAGATTGGCACTAGGACACTTTTCCTCCATTCCTCAGGCATCTTCTCACTCTCTAAAATCCTGTTGAATAACCTAGACAGAAACTCCACTGCTGTCTCTCCTAGACACTTCCACACCTCCACTGGTATGTCATCTGGACCAGCAGCCTTTCCACTCTTCATTCTCCCCAGGGCCTTCCTCACCTCATCCTTTCTAATCTTTTCAACTTCCTGCTCTACAGTATTCTCCTCTTCCTCCCTTCTTTCCCTTTCATTCTCCTCATTCATCAACTCCTCAAAATACTCCTTCCATCTTCTCCGCACACTCTCCTCACTTGTTAGCACCTTTCCATCTCTATCTTTAATCACCCTTATCTGTTGTACACCCTTCCCATCTCTGTCTCTCTGTCTCGCTAATCTATACAATTCCTTCTCGCCTTCCCTGGTGTCTAACCTGGCATACAACTCATCATATGCTTTCTGTTTGGCCTTTGCCACCTCCCACTTCACTCTGCGCTGTGATTCCTTGTAGTCCTGTCTGCTTTCTTCAGTCCTTTCGATGTCCCACTTCTTTTTAGCTAGCCTCTTCTTCTGGATGATGTCCTGTACTTCCTCATTCCACCACCATGTTTTTTTATCTTCTTTCCTCCTTCCAGCTGACACACCTAGCACCTTTCTTCCTGTCTCCCTGATCACTTCTGCTGTAGTTTCCCAGTCATCTGGAAGCTCTTCCTGACCACCCAAAGCCTGTCTCGGCTTCTGTCTAAATTCCTCACAATCTTCTTCCTTTTTCAACTTCCACCACTTGGTCTTCTTTTCAATCTTTCGTCTTCTCTTCTTCCTGACCACCAGAAACATCCTACACAACACCATCCGATGCTGTCTGGTTACACTCTCTCCTACCACTACTTTACAGTCTCTGATCTCTCTCAGATTGGCTCGTCTACAAAGGATGTAGTCTACCTGCGTACTCCTCCCTCCACTCTTGTGGGTAACTCTATGTTCCTCCCTCTTCTGGAAATAAGTATTAACTACAGCCATTTCCATCCTCTTGGCAAAGTCCACCACCATCTGTCCTTCTGGGTTCCTTTCCTTAACACCGAACCTGCCCATCACCTCCTCATCACCTCTGTTGCCCTCGTCAACATGCCCGTTGAAATCTGCTCCCACTACTACTCTCTCCTCTGGGAACACTCTCAATCACCTCATCCAACTCACTCCAAAATCTCTCCTTCTCTTCCAACTTACAGCCTACTTGTGGAGCATAACCACTCACTACATTCAACATCACCCCTTCAATCTCTAGCTTCAAACTGATCACCCTGTCTGACACTCTTTTCACCTCTAAAACATTCCTCACAAACTCCTCCTTCAGGATCACTCCTACCCATTTCTCTTCCTATCCACACCATAGTAAAACAGTTTGTATCCCCCTCCAATACTACGCGCTTTGCTACCCTTCCACCTGGTCTCCTGCATGCACAGAATATCTACCTTCCTTCTCTCCATCATGTCCGCCAGCTCCCTACCCTTCCCTGTCATTGTACCAATGTTAAGAGTCCCTATTCTTAGATCTATACTCCTGCCTTTCCTCTTCTCTTTCTGTCGACGAATCCTTCTCCCTCCTCTCCTTCTTCGACAGAAGTCATAGAGATCAAGTCATAGAGACATGGGGGTTGGTGTATTTTACTCGTGTTGACATGGGGAACAATATGTTAGGTCACTGACGTTACCATAGCAACCAATTTTACATGTACCTATCTCAGCTTATGAGAATCATAAGAGTTGGATTATGTTATTGTTGCGGAATTGACAACATTTAAAAAAAAGGTATTAACGGTACCAACGCAAGCCAACATCGAAGTTTGCGTGCAAACTTTAAAATCTAGTTCTTCTTCTTCTTCTTCTTCTCTTTTCTTACGTCAAAATTTTACGACGCTTCTCCTCCTAGCCCGTTCGAGCTACAGCCACGAAACTTTCCACGGTCGTCCAAGCTGTTCCCACTCGAGTTGCTATGTCTTTTCGGACCGATTTGACCAGCGGTTTCCATAAAAATCGCGAATTTTGGCCCAAAAATCGCCCAAGTCATTCCCTATGGGGGCCCTAGAGTGGTGATGTCATCGCTCACTCTAACTTTGAGCAAGTTCAGTCTTGTTGCTACTTGCTCTGTTTTCTCAACTAAAAATTAACCTTTACACACACATTTTATATCTAAATGGTAGAGATTTTTGTCCTCTTTCAGTTGGTGCTGTTTTCATTTTAAAAAAACACACGGTTTTTACTCCAGGTGGCCTTAACCACAAGGAGTGCACTTAATTGCTCCATTCACCTCCATTCAAAAATTCTGGTGGATTCTGTTTAAAATCTCAATCGCAGGCTATTTCTAACTCGCCATAAATCATTGAAACTTTATCACACCTTCACAAAATTTACAGCATTCTCTTCGTTAGGGTCTTCTGCTTCTGACAAAGAAAGAATCATTTCGATATGTCTTACGGTTCTCCTATAATCTTTATTTGTTTGAGGCATGAAAATTGGATTTTCTCCAGCAGATTTGCCATCATTTCAAAATCTGACAGTTAAAACTGGCAGTTTCAACAGCTGGCCCTTTGCAGCAGGTGCACTTGATTACTAATAAGTAGGTCAAAGGTGTCTCATAGACTTTCAATGGCCCATTGAAATGAATGGAGCATGAATCCCATAGATCCTATTGTAAAAGAGCTTCTGTACTTAATTGACATTGGTAAGTCATAACAGCATTAAGGAAGCAAATCACTTATCCAGCCAATCATTGCATTTGATTTAACATAAAATAATTAAGCCACACCCACTTTTTGACATAACTTTCGATGTCAACTATCTTCTAAACGGAACACAGTAGAGACATGGGGGTTGCTTTATATTATTCTAAATGGAAAGTAGATTACAACATGAGGTCACTGACTCCTCCATAGCAACCAAATTGCTAACCCATAGCAACTAAATTGGCATATCTCTATCTTTGGTTAGGAAAATGCTAGAGACTTGGGGGTTGGTAAGCTTCACCCATAGTGACAGCTGAAACATTATATTATGTCAATGACTCCTCCATAGCAACCAGACTGGTTACCGTAACAACCAATATGGCATGACTCTCTCTCAGCTTAGGAAAATCATAGAGACATGGGGGTTGCCGTATTTTACCCGTATTGATATGAGGAACAATATGTTAGGTCAGCGACCTCTCCATAGCAACCAGACTGGTTACCATAGCAACCAATATGGCGCATCTCTATCTCAGATTAGGAAAGTCATAGAGACATGGGGGTTGATGAATTTTACTCGTATTGACATGGGGACCAATATGTTAGGACACCGACCCCTCCAGAGGAACCAGACTGGTTACCATAGCAACCAATATGGCACATCTCTATTTCAGCTTAGGAATGTCATAGAGACATGGGGTTTGGATTATGTTATTGTTGCGGGATTGACAACATAAAATAAATAGGTATTAATGGCACCAACGCAAGCCAACATCGAAGTTTGCGTGCAAACTTTAAAATCTAGTTATTATTCTTCTTCTGCTTCTCTTTTCCTACGTCAAAATTTTACAGAGCTTCTCCTCCTAGCCCGTTCGAGCTACAGCCACGAAACTTTCCACGGTCGTCCAAGCTGTTCCCACTCGAGTTGCTATGTCTTTTCGGACCGATTTGACCAGCGGTTTCCATAAAAATCGCAAATTTCGGCCCAAAAATCGCTCGTCATTCCCTATGGGAGCCCTAGAGTGGTGATGTCATCACTCACTCTAACTTTGAGCAAGCTCAGTCTTGTTGCTACTTGCACTGTTTTCTCAACTAAAAATTAACCTTTACACACACATTTTATACCTAAATGGTAGAGATTTTTTGTCCTCTTTCAGTTGGTGCTGTTTTCATTTTTAAAAAACACACGGTTTTTGCTCCAGGTGGCCTAAACCACAAGGAGTGCACATAATTGCTCCATTCACCTCCATTCCAAAATTCTGGTGGATTCTGTTCAAAATCTCAATCGCAGGCTATTTATAACTCGCCATAAATCATTCAAACTTTATCACAGCTTCACAAAACTTACACCATTCTCTTCCTTAAAATCTTGTGATTCTAACTGTAAAGGAAATATTTTATTATGTCTTGTCCTTCTTTCGTAATCCTTATTTGTTTGGAGGTATGGATTTCTCAGAAATGAGCAGTTGCACAGAATCAAATGAAGGCTTTTTCTAGCTCACCATAATTTTTTTTATTTCTAATCAAACCTTCACAAAATTTACAGCATTCTCTTTGTTAGGGTCTTCTGCTTCTGAAAAAGAAAGAATTATTTGGATATGTCTTACGGTTCTTCTATAATCTTTATTTGTTTGAGGCATGGAAATTGGACTTTCTCCAGCAGATTTGCCATCATTTGAAAATCTGGCAGTTGAAACTCCAGCAGGTGCAGTTGATTACTAATAAGTAGGTCAAAGGTGTCTCATTGACTTTAAATGGCCCATTGAAATGAATGGAGCATGAATCCCATAAATCCTATTGTGAAAGAGCTTCTGTAATTGATTGACACTGGAAAGTCATACTAGTATTAAGGAAGAAAATCACTTATCCAGCCAATCATTGCTTGTGAATTAACATAAAATCATTAAGCCACACCCACTTTTGACATAACTTTCAATGTCAAATATCTTCTAAACGGAACACAGTACAGACATGGGGGTTGCTTTATATTAGTCTAAATGGAAAGTAGATTACAACATTATGTCAATGACACCTCCATAGCAACCAAATTGTTTACCATAGCAACGAAATTGCCATAACTCTTTCTTAGCTTAGGAAAATGCTAGAGTCTTGGGGGTTGGTAAGCTTCACCCATAGTGACACCTGAAATATTATATTATGTCAATGACACCTCCATAGCAACCAGACTGGTTACCATAGCAACCAATTTTGCATGTACCTATCTCAGCTCAGGAAAATCATAGAGACATGGGGGTTGATGTATTTTTCTCGTATTGACATGGGGAACAATATGTTAGGTCACTGACCCCTCCATAGCAACCAGAAAGGTTACCATAGCAACTAATATGGCGCATCTCTATCTCAGATTAAGAAAGTCATAGAGACATGGGGGTTGATGTATTTTACTCGTATTGACATGGGGAACAATATGTTAGGTCACTGACCCCTCCATAGCAACCAGAAAGGTTACCATAGCAACTAATATGGCGCATCTCTATCTCAGATTAAGAAAGTCATAGAGACATGGGGGTTGATATATTTTACTCGTACTGACATGGGGAACAATATCTTAGGTCACAGACCCCCCGTTCGAGCTACAGTCACGAAACTTTCCACACACCTCAAAGCTGTTATGTAGTTTGTTGCTATGTCTTTTCGGACCGATTTGACCAGCGGTTTCCCTAAAAATCGTGTAAATCTCCCAAAAAAGCTTAAAAAATTTTCTCGATGGGGGCCCCTAGAGTGGTGATGTCACCACCGCTAACCCTTACACACACATTTTATATGTAAATGGTAGAGAGAGGTATAGGGGAGGTTGTGTCAAAAATTTGGCATTGATGGATGACCTTAATGACCTTATGTAAATGAGTGGGTAAATATCCCCCCCCCCACCACCATGTACTTGCGCGCGCAGTCTCTCTCCCTCTCTCCCTCCCTCCCTCCTCTCCGGGAAGAGTGATGTCACTTTAGGGTAGTATATAAAGTGTAGTTTCATTTCAATGTGTATGTGTGTTTTGGGGTGTAAAACTGTTCACAAGAGAGATGGTAAAGATGAGTTCACCTAACGGTACGGTGTGGAATGAAGAGATGATTGAGGTTCTTGCAAAGGTACCTAGAAAACCAAGGGGTTATCTTACTTTGACAAAATTTCTGCACGATGATACAACTTTTGTGAAGGAGGAATACAGTTTGTCAGGCGGCGGTGTTTTCGGATACTTATTTAACAAGTCGGATCGAGTTGTGACGACTCACAGACCGCTTCTCCTAGGTTGACACATTTTCTGTTTGAGATTGAGGGTGCAACAGTGTAGCTTGACTCACACCCCTTCCCCATTTAGTGGGTCTATTGTGCATCACTTCTCATAGGTTTTTAAACTTTGAAGATGAACAATGGTATTCACAACCTCTTCTCACCACAGTGGTCTTTCATTAAAAAGTTGCTAGGTTCGCGGGTTTTTGAATGACTGAGGCTCTGCGAGACGCTTTACGCCACTTCCTAGATATAAGGGATCAATAAAAGTATATTGATCAATGTCCTGGGGTGACTCTCCGCTTCATAGAATACCGTATCACCCCCCTTAACACATTGGGTTTGGAGATAGTATGCAACGTCTCTACTCCAAAGAGCGTGACTAAGTGAATCCATAGATGGGAAAAAGTTCCTAAGTTATTCTGATTGTTCAAGATGAAACAATGGTGTTCACAACCATCCCCAAAATATGCGGACCAATAGGGTGTACCACACCAGTCAATGGCCTACGTCTTTTAAAAGGTTGTGACCAAAGTGTTGGGACATCAGTATCATCTCTTCAGACCGTCAATATCATAACAAAATGGCTGGTGAGTAATACATTTTTAAAACATCATAGAATATATTTTATATTCGATTCAATTTAACACAACTCAATCCACAGGTTTCCAACTCTACCCCGATGCTGAATCCATAAACCAACTCTGTATGTAAGTCTCCTGTACTTGTATTGATTGGTGTAAAATAATCATGTCTAACCAATTTGTATTTTTCTGCAGTAAATGGGGAAGTGATGGATGTTGCCAATGAGGAAGGTAGGAAAAAGTATAAAAATATATTTACGTTATACATTGTGTTATATTTTAATGTTATAATGTTATATTCATTATATTTTAATCTTTTTAAATCACATAAATTTTGTTTTTTTCATAGTTGTGTATTCTATAGAGGATTCAGAACCATCTCAGGAAGGAGTGGCGAGTGTTGGTAAATATCAAAACTGTCTAATATTAAAGATTTTACTAGCATTACAGCTGTTGGAACTAAATATACATTTTTTTCTTCCTATAGGTGGTCCTGATAATCAGCAGCGCCTTGCTGACGGTAACTAAAACAATTTTTAAAAATAATAATAATTTAAAAAAATGTTTTTTACAATATATATTTTTTTAGAACTATCATCTCAACAACAACCTTTCAATCTAACTCCTGCCGATGAAAATACTGACTGTGAGTAGATATATATATATATATATATATATATATATATA